>LPNX010453006.1:418015-507818 GCA_001517045.1 Pseudotsuga menziesii
TACTAACTTGGAGGCCAATTCTTCCATCATACAATTCTGAAAGTACGAGCCATGGTCAGTGACAAGCTCTCTCGGAATCCCGAACCTGGAGATGATTTGGTTGAATACGAAGTGAGCGGCTGTCTCACCGTCGGATTTTACTGTAGGCATTGCCTCAGCCCATTTCGTGAAGTAATCGACAGCCACAATGATATGATGGTGCCCCCCAGCCGAAGCTGGGTTGCAATCCATAAAATCTAGCCCCCACTTGGTGAAGGGACCGACGGTGATAATAGGGTGCAACGGGGCAGGCTTCGAGCACATGTTACGTGCAAACACCTGGCAAGGGTGGCACCTCTTGACCGCTTCAATACAATCCTTGAAGATCGACGGCCAGAAATATCCTGCTCTCAAAATCTTTTGGGCTGTAGCAAGCCCAGATAAATGACCACCACATGCCCCTCCGTGGCAATCATTAAGCACTACCTCAACCTCATCGTGAGTTAAACAACGTCGTAAAAGGGAATCTACACCACGGCGGTACAAAGTATTGTCCACTATGAGGTAGTTCTTGGAAACGTGATGTAATCGACGTCGCTCATCTCGCGAGAGTTGAGTAGGGGTCCTCTGCGTTTGCAAATATACTATGATATCACCGTACCATGGGTCAGCCATTGAGATCAAGAAAATGTGTTCATCAACGAACGTATCTTCACATACCGACTCCTCAGCCTCGCTCGGAAAATCTGATATGAGCTCTGCAAATATTAACGATTTCTTCAATTTTTCCGAAACAAACTCGAGATCAAACTCTTGCAGAATGACAATCCATTTATTATATTTTCCCCCAATCATCCTACGTGTGAGGACGAACTAAAATGGATTGACATGGGCAACCACCAAAGTTTGGAGAAGGAGAATATAATGTCTCAAACGCTGCACTGCATGCACAGTGGCTAAGGCAAGCTTCTCTACATGAGAATACCGAATCTCTGCGTCAATAAGGTTTTGGCTCAGATAGTATATGACATGCTCTTGGACCTCCTCATCCTCTTGAACCAAAACCATCCCAATCGTCTCTAAAGACGCGGCCACATATAATAGGAAATCACGGCTATAATCCGAAGGACTAATCAGCGGGGCCGATGCTAGAGTTCTCTTAAGGGCATCGAAGGACTCTTGGGCTCGCTCATCCCATTCAAAAGGAGTATCCTTCTTCAGGAGACGCATGAAACCTCTAGTCAAATTGGCGAAATTGACAACAAATCTTCATAGGAAGTTTGCCATGCCTTGCAAACACTGAAGATGACGAATATTTCACGGGGGAGACAACTGAAGTATTGCCTCCACTTTCAAGGGGTCGACTCTTATACCCTCTTTCGAAATGATAAATCCTAATAAACAACCTGATTTCACACAAAAGATGCACTTATGAGGGTTTAATCTAACAGCATAGTCGCCAATTCTGTTACGGAGAGAAATTCCTATGGCTTGGGGTACCACAACAAACAACTAGACTCCAGAAATCAATCTTTCCCAATATGCAATAGAAATAAAAGCATCTAACACTAAAGGATCGAACCTCGTACCTTATTCCGATCGGTTGAAGTAGATCCCCGTTGAGCTTTCCAATCTTCAGCTTGAATTGTTATAGCACGTCCTCAACAAGAAGTAAACAATACAAGCATACTATATTTCATGGTGTTAGATCTATTCTAGCATATATAATCAATAATGTATAAGCATTTGACATATTCCAATGGATGCAATATTCATTCAAACACACATTACTGGACAGGAAAAGATATTTCTATTAATATGAATCAGAGATTACAAGTGACAACCTCTGACGGCACGTCTGCGAATCGGAGAAACTGAATCCCCCACTTGGGCCTCCACCACCTCAATCCTCCATCACTCCGATAGCAAGCTCACTAACAAAGGCAAGCTTGGGAAGAGCAAAACAGTGCTCCAAAGGGACAAAGGGATGCAGACTCAAGTATAGTTCTAGCAACAATGGACTATAGTTTAGGTACTCTCAATTCTCTCTTCTTGTTTTCAATGTCTCAATGGTTCCTTATATAGCTTTCCAAAGTGATACTGAAAGGTCGAATCCGTGCGATCCCAAGGCATATGGAAGGCCAGGAGTCATATGAGTCGGATTCAAGGCAAGGAACGGTCCAACAGTTTTGGATTATGCACACATCCCGATGTACACGACTATAGAGGGAATATCCGCGTATGTACACGGTTATCGGGGAAAAGGCCGTGTATATCAACTTTCTAATGTTTTTAGGGATGGTCAACGATACATCAAAAGACAATAAATGGTCCATAGGGAATAATGAGTCTGCAGCGGGATAGGGGAAGGCCATACAATGTGTGATTCACCTAGTGTGGTGAAATCCGCTATAACAGCCGACACTCCTAGTGGCTCCTAAAATGTAGGGATTGGTCTAGGAGGTGCCTAAACTGATGCATGAAGGTGCAATCAGTTCCAGATAGCCTCTATCGGTGTTCCCCACACTCTAGTGAATGGCACATGCAGCCCCATCAGGCCAAGTGGACCCAATGGTACTAGTGGACCCACTAATAACTAAATGACTCCTAAGTTAGGAAAATATAATCTAATAGACAGTTTGGACAAGGGAGGATTATAAATCCTAACACCCCCCATCAATCCTAACTTAGACAACTATGGGCCCTGGAAACAAGGCCAAAAGTCAACCATATACAATCTAAAGGATAAAAAATGATGCTTACTAAACCGAGGAAATAGGGGAAACCCCCCCCTCAAGATAAGCAGGAATCGGGAAATACAAGTTAAAAACTTACAAAATATTTGCTACAATTTGCAGTAGTATGTAGCAGTAATGCAGTATTTCAATTCTTCTGTGCAGCAACATCCTGAAGTTGTGAATGTGAACCTTTGAATCCAAACTAAATGTTTATGTCTAGAGGAATATTCCTCTTTGGAATAAGAATAATGTGCTTAACTGAGTCAGGAATATAGACATCTGCAAGATGAAAACTGGACCCATGTAGAGCAACTGAGATCAACTGATAAGAGAGCAAAAATTCTTGAGAATTTGAACCATGTGAGGAAAAACCAAGAAACTGATATATATTGCAGTCGTGAACTTCATTGATCCCAGAAGTATACAACAATGTTACATAAAGGAGAATTAGAATCATGAGAGATGAATTCAAATCTACCAACTCAAATTGACTGCATGGCTAACTAGAAGTGTCTAAATCACTATCAGATTCCAACATGTTAACTCCAGATGTCTAATCCAATCTCTCAATAAGTTACAATCAATCAAACCAGTTTAACTACAGTGGTAAGTGAGAAGTAGGTGAGAAGTGGCGCCTTCCCACATGCATCCATGCATAACTAGAGCTAACTGAACTGGAGGATATCTAACTGAATATAACTGAAGCACAACTAAGATTTACTAGTTACCAAATTCCAAAAACTGAAGGAGGTTGGTGTCGGCACTCCTAGTGGCTCCTAAAATGTAGGGATTGGTCTAGGAGGCACCGAAACGGATGCATGAAGGTGCAGTTAGTTCTAGTTAGCCTTTATTGGTGCTCCCCACACTCTAGTGACTGGAACATGTGGCCCCATTAGGCCAAGTGGACCCAATGGTACTAGTGGACCCAATAATAACTAAATGACTCCTAAGCTAGGAAAATATAATCTAATAGACAGTTTGGACAAGGGAGGATTATGAATCCTAACACCCCCCATGAATCCTAACTTAGACAACTGTGGGCCCTAGAAACAAGGCCAAAATTCACCCATATACAATCTAAAAGGTAAAAAATGATTCTTAATAAACTGAGGAAATAGGGGAAAACCTCATGGGAAAATCCCTCCCTCAATATAAGCAGGAATCATGAAATACAAGTTAAAAACTTGCAAAATCTTTGCTGCAATTTGCAGCAGTATGTAGTAGTAATGTAGTATTCTGGTTCTTATGTGTAGAAAAATCTTGAAGCTATGAATGTGAAACTCTAAATCCAAACTAAATGTTTATGTCTAGAGGAATATTCCTCTTTGGAATAAGAATAATGTGCTCAACTGAATCAGGAATATAGACAACTGCAAGATGAAAACTGGACCCATGTAGAGCAACTCATATCAACTGAGATCAACTGATAAGAGAGAAAAAATTCTTGAGAATTAGAGCCATGTGAGGAAAACCCAATAAAATTATATATTTCAGCCTTGAACATCAAACCATGTGAGGTAGAATCAACTCCAAGTGTTAGGAGCAAGTGTCCAGGTGAATGCAGCATGTCTCCTTCTTTACTAGTTCTATGAGGAGATGAGCATGTGATCAAATAGATATGTAGAGAAGCCTTGGGACAGTGGAGAGTGAATGATTGAGATCCATAATATGATATATCTTCAAAAATAATCAATGATTCACAAAATATAATATCATCATACTCATAAGATGAAACTAACATCAAGTCCCCAGCAACAAGTTTGAAGGAGACTTGAGATACTTGATTTGTCACACTAAAATTGACGAGACCAGCTACAAGAATGACTGAAGGCTCTTGGAACTTGAAAATTGAACCAAATAATATCATATAAGATTTAAATAATACCATATCATATCCAAACAAGTTCATATGAGATCCAAAAGTGTGGAATGACAGCAAATTCCCAGCAGCAATTTTGAAGGAGACTTGCCGTACATGATTTTTCACAGCACAATTGATGAGAGCAGCTACAAGTAGAACTGAAATCTCTTGAAACTTAAAACCTAAACCAAATAATATCATATTATATCCAAATAATATCATATCAGATACAAATAGGTTCATGTCAAATCCAAGAGTATGCTCCACCGAGATGGTAGATGCACAATTTTCTCCTTCAAAATTCTGAGTATTGGTGCATGCAATCATGTAGGAATTTGATGGAAGCTCTAGATCAATGAGAGTGAATGGATCACTCCTAAAATTTCATATTATTTCCAAAATATCCAAAGTATTACTTTTATGCACACCAACAACATCATTTTAGATAGAAAAATAAAATTCCTCTTTATTTTTGGAAACAATCACCAGTAAACTATGCACATAATTTAAAACGGAAGAATCACTCGAGAATGTTTGCATAGAATGGAAGGAGATTTTTTCTTCAATAACAGAGATTCAGGTGTCTTCTTATGGATTAACCATATGAGAATATGAGATATCAGATATCTGATAAAATTCCGGAGCAGTGGGAGAAGAAGTCACTCCAAGGAGACTTTCTTCAATTCGAATTAACTGTGTGGAAGATTATGCTTCTTCTTCATATTCAACAATTTTCTTTGTTGTAGGAGAGGGAACATAGAGTCAATTCTTGAACTCTGCATGCTGGATTTTATCTGAACCTTTCTCAATAGCTAGGATTTTAGAGTCATCTCCCATATGATTGTTATGTCCTCCTGATCGAGTGAAAGTGATGAAGGACTCCCTGGAGGCAACCATGTGGTTGGATGCTCCAAAATATATCAAATAAACCTTCGATGTAGTGAGAAATACCTTCAAGGAATGGAATCTCTCATGTTCTTCAGTCTTCTCTCCATTATCAAACATCTCAGTACCTTGTGGAAGGGAAATATTGTTATGTACAAGGACAGTTTTCAACTGGTCAAGGGTCTTCTTCATGCACAGGCTTTCTAGATGAAAGCCTCTCATACAGTATGAACATCTAGTCATTTCTTTTCTAGAACCCAAGGCTCTAGCGGAATACTTTTGATTCTCTCTTGTCTTAGAATCAAAATATTTAGGCTCCTTCCCCTTGTTGCTCCCTTTATCTTGCACATTAGTAGAGCCTGTCACCAAAAGAGCTTGGTTTTTGGAATTCTAGAGGACTCCCATATGTACCAACTTTTATTGCTCTTGTATTAAGGACTCGACAAAATTACAAGTGAGGGAATATTCCAATTAGGAACAAAATATATACCAGAATGGAAGGTAGAAACAAATATAGAATACTCAGAACCTAGTTTGTTGAGTATGGAGAGCACATGTTGCTCATCCTTTCTCTCTACTCTGCATTGTCTGCATTGAAGTGCAAGAGACTTAAATTTTGTAAATAATTGTTGTATGGTCTCGAAACTATTGGGTTGTAAGGATATCATCTTGTTCTCCAAAATGTGTCCTCGAAGCTCATGTTTCTTTCCAAATAAGACTTCAAGCTTCTCCCAATCTTATTTGGGAGTCCTCAAACCTTCAAGGTGAAAGATGAGGTCTCTAGATATGTGAGTGCATAGAAAGCCAAAATCTACCTCTAAGAAGTTCAAAAACTTGTTTTTCTCAACTAGATGATGGGTTTCATCCTCCCTTCCCATTGTTATCTTGAACAAGCCCTTGTTGCGCAAGGAAACCTACATATCTTCCCTCCAATCAACATAGTTTAAGGGTGTTAGTATCTAGGGTGTGGAAGGTTGAGAATCCATCAATTCTCCTTCTAATTAGACAATATATTCAATCAAGATACATACCACCTGTAAGAATTCATTGCAAAAATAAAATCAATTCACACTATGTCAGAATCGAGCCTTCCCTCTCAACATGTACACTTTCTTAGGGTCTGTCACACCCGCACCACCACTTTGAATGAATTCAGAGGAAGCAAGGCGCTCTTTGTGGGACTTCTGTGGAAACCCAGCTGCTTCTGGTGTACAATGGAGAGTAGACAAACTTGAAGGTTTCCTGAGATGGCTCTGATACCATGTTAGAATTAATATGCCATTGATATTCAAGCAATGAGTGCTATTATATTCTTAATTATTTGCAGTGAAAAGGAATGAATAATACCCACTGAACAAAACAAATCTCACAGGAAACATACAAGAATTTCTTAGTATAATTACAGTATAAACGTCATTAATCCCAGCAGTATACAATAGTGTTACATAAAAGAGAATTCGAATCATGAGAGATGAATTCGAATCTACCAACTAAGATTGACTGCATGGCTAACTAGAAGTGTCTAAATCACTATCAAAGTCCAACATGTTAACTCTAGATGTCTAATCCAGTCTCTCAATCAGTTACAATCAATCAAACCAGTTTAACTACGGTGGTAGGTGAGAAGTAGGTGAGAATTGGAGCCTTCCCACATGCATCCATGCATAACTGGAGCTAACTGAACTAGAGGATACCTAACTGAATGTAACTGAAGCATAACTTAGCTTTACTAGTTACCAACTTCCAACAACTGAAGGAGGTTGGTGCCGACACTCCCAGTGGCTCCTAAAATGTAGGGATTGGTCTAGGAGGTGCCTAAACTGATGCATGAATGTGCAATCAGTTCCATTTAGCCTCTATCGATGTTACCCACACTCTAGTGAATGGCACATGTGGCCCCATTAGGCCAAGTGGACCCAATGGTACTAGTGGACCCAATAATAACTAAATGAATCCTAAGTTAGGAAAATATAATCTAATAGATAGTTTGGACAAGGGAGTATTATAAATCCTAACACCCCCCATGAATCCTAACTTAGACAACTATGGGCCCTGGAAACAAGGACAAAATTCAACCATACACAATCTAAAGGATAAAAAATGATGCTTAATAAACCTAGAAAATAGGGGAAAACCTCATGGGAAAACCCCCCCCCTCAAGATAAGCAATAATCAGGAAATACAAGTTAAAAACTTGCAAAATATTTGCTGCAATTTGCAGCAGTATGTAGCAGTAATGTAGTATTTCAGTTCTTCTGTGCAGCAACATCCTGAAGCTGTGAATGTGAACCTTTGAATCCAAACTAAATGTTTATGTCTGGAGGAATATTCCTCTTTGGAAGAAGAATAATGTGCTCAACGGAATCAGGAATATAGACAACTGTAAGATGAAAAATGGACCCATGTAGAGCAACTGAGATCAACTAATAAGAGAGCAAAAATTCTTGAGAATTCGAACCATGTGAGGAAAAACCAAGAAACTGATATATATTGCAGCCTTGAACATCAAACCATGTGAGGTAGAATCAAATCCAAGCGTTAGGAACAAGTGTCCAGGAGAATGCAGAATGTCTCCATCCTTACTAGTTCTGTGAGGAGATGAGCAATTGATCAAATAGATACGTAGAGAAGCCCTGGGACTGTGGAGAGTGAATGCTTGAGCTCCATAATATGATATAGCTTCAAAAATAATCAATTATTCACAAAATATAATATCAACAAACTAATAAGAGGAAACTAACATCAAGTCCCCAGCAACAAGTTTGAAGGAGACTTGCGGTACTTAATTTGTCACACCAAAATTGATGAGACTAGCTACAAGAATGACTGAAGTCTCTTGCTACTTAAAAATTGAACCAAATAATATCAGATAAGATTCAAATAATATCATATCAGATCCAAACAAGTTCATATCAGATTCAAAAGTTTGGAATGAAATCAAATCCCCAACAACAATTTTGAAGGAGACTTGTGGTACTGCATGGATAACTAGAAGTGTCTAAATCACTATGGGAGTCCAACAGGTTAACTCCATATGTCTAATACATTCTCTCAATCAGTTACAATCAATCAAACCATTCTAACTACAGTGGTAGGTGAGAAGTAGGTGAGAACTGGCGCCTTCCCACATGCAGCCATGCATAACTGGAGCTAACTTAAATGGAGGATATCTAACTGAATGTAACTAAAGCATAACTAATATTGACTAGTTACCAACTACCAACAACTGAAGGAGGTTGGTGGAAACACTCCCATTTGCTCCTAAAATGTAGGGATTTGTTTAGAAGGGTCTCAAACTAATGCATGAAGGTGCAATCAATTCCAATTAGCCTCTATTGGTGTTCCCCACACTCTAGTGATTAGTACATGTGGCCCCATTAGGCCAAGTGGACCCAATCGTAATAGTGGACCCAATAATAACTAAATGACTCCTAAGTTAGGCAAGTATAATATAATAAAAAGTTTGGACAATGGAGGATTATAAATCCTAACAGTGGCAATGGCTACAACATGGTGAGTGGACTTCAGAAGTGTGGAATCCTGAAGTTGTTTTAGGTTCCAAGCATGAGGACACAAGTTTGGTTGATTGGATCACTTGATCAGGATGTGGAATCCTAAGAAATAATATTTTGAGGTGGGAGCCCACATTCTTACCTTGGAGGTGGAGGATATCTATTTCCTCACTAGATTGTCCAGGAGGAGTGCACCTATCTCATTAGTAGGTCCAAGAGGAGGAGACATTACCACAGAGGGTCTCATAGTTCAATATTGTTTTCCTAGGAATTCGATGAGTGGGAAGAATATTCCAATCAAGGACGTATTGGCCATACCTCTCAGGACCATTTTGTTCACCATGCAGCAAGTGACAGGGATTCATGTAGCTCATCAGGATTCTAGGGCACACATGCTCTATGCTTCAGAAGATATGGCTCCTAGATTATTCAACTGGGAAGAGGGCCTATTAGTGGTCCTGAAGGACCAACTCATGAAGTGTCAAAGAGGTGAGTTGAAACAGTTTGGCTACGGGACTATCTTAGCATCCTTTTTTCTAGAGAGGGTCCCACTCTTGAGGCCCCAAGTTGTTATCAATGAACTTGACACGAGGGATCAACACTTGCTGTAATGGATCTAGGTGATGGCCCACCATGGTGGTGGTGGGACTAGGATCAAGTACGGAGCACCATTCTTATGTTGGATGAGGTAATAGCTACTGATGGTACAGGATTATGCATACATGGGTACTGATTTTCGTGAAGATCCTGACTTGGCTCTTCTCAAGGGAGAGCAGTGGGGGAACCTTGGTAATAAAGGAACTACGATGCATGTTTTTATGTTTTTTTATGATTTTTATGATTTTTATGTGTAATACTGAGACAATTGTCCTTGCTATGCAGATGTCGTAGCATTCAAACCAGCGGGTTCCTCGCTTAATGATAGGCAAGGAGGATCTAGACTTGTGCATCATGAGGATGACGATGAACTACAAGAGGTTGAGTAGAACCTCTAGAGGATTAACATGGAAAATCTTGACATATCTATGGATGAACTTCTGAGGAGGTACCAACGACACACAACTAGTGTTTCGAGACATTTTGGTCGCTTACTACGCAAGGTGGCGACGAACATCATGTGTTACCACAATCATCATTAGCACTTAGTAGGGATGCTCACTGAAATCCATGAGCTTCAGTATTTGTGTTAGCTTGTTACACTGAAAGCTACCATGCTTCATATTTGGTCTCAAGGCCACTTTTTTGTACAAATTTTTTATATATGATATATAAAAACTCCATTTTGTGTCTTATAAGGAAATTTTGAAATGGAATATATTTACATGAATCTCGTATTTTATACTGCTTATTTTACAAATTTACATGTTATGTCAAAATGTCAAGAATGTGCAATATGCCAATCTAGAATGTAATTTGCAAGCAAATCAACAATTGAATCAAAAAATATTGGGACATGTTGATAGTTTGTAGACTCAAATGATCGTTCAAGGAGACGTACTCTCCATAAGAGACAAAGGGGTACAAGGTTGTGGATGGTATAAGCATGATTTAACTAATAAACCATTAATTGAGAGTCTAAATAGACAATAATATGATCGACACCATGGGAGGAAGCTTCAATCAACAATCCTATCATTGTGTGATATTCAACAATATTATTAGTAGTTGGACCTAGGAAAAATCCCCTTGAACTAACTAGGTCATGGGATTGGGAATAGAGTACCCAAGTTGTTGAAGCAAGACTCAAGGTATGGCGGATGGAACCATCTGCAAATCCATAGAAATAAGCCATCTTCAGAGAATAAGTAGTCATGGATAAGACAAGATTCAAACCACACCAAAACAATCAAACCACACCAAAAGTTAACTATACATAAATGTACAAGGTACCAATGAAAAATTTATTAGGCATAGTACCTCTTTAGGTAAATTCCATTGCGAGGCTTCCCAAAAGGTTTACCGTCATAATCCACTAGTTCATAGGCCCCTTTCTCCAAGACTCGACTTATGACATAGGGACCATACCACATAGACTTGAATTTTCATTTTCCCAACTTGTCGTGTTTATGATCATACGCCAAAACAATATCTCCTTCATTAAACAAACGAGGTTGAACCGACTTATCATATTGTGCCTTGATACGCTTCTTATGTGACTCATTAGCAAGAGCAACATGTCGTCGTGTTTCATCAAGGTTTGTGAGATAAATAAAACGTTCTTCCTTGGTTGAGGTGTTGGGAAAAAGTTTGACATCTAGTTTCAGTGATGGGATCTCAAATTCGATAGGTAAAACAACTTCCAGTCCATAGACTAAATGGAAAGCCGTGAATCTAGTCATTGTTTTTACAGTGGTCTTGTATTCCCATAATGTTGAGAACATAGTCAAGTGGAAATTTGACTTGTGTTTGCCCACCATCCTATGAAGCATAGTTTTAAAAAATTTGTTAATGGCTTCAACCTGGCCATTAGCTTGTGGATAGTAGGGAGTTGAATTTTCATGGTGAAAACCCAACTTAGCACTTAATTCAATCATCATTTTATTACGGATATGAGATATGTGATTAGTGACTATGGTCTGAGGAAACCCAAACCTAGCAATAACATGATTGAATAAAAAGAGAGCGACATTCTTACCATCCTCAGCATATGTAGGAATTTCCTCATCCCATTTTGTGAAGTAATCAATGGCTACAATGACGTAACAATGCCCTCAACTAAGGTAGTTGTACAATGCATAAATTCAATCCCCCATTTGGTGAAAGGGATAACATCAATGATGGGGTGTAAAGGAGTTGGGTGGATGTGCTTTTTAGGATAAAACAATTGGCAAGATGGGAATTTCTTAACCACCTCATGACAATATTTGAATATCGAAGGCCAGAAATAGCTAGTGCGAAGGATTTTCTGGGTTGTAGCCATCCCAAAAAGATGACCGCCACATGATATAGAGTGGCAATCATTCAAAACTTGTTCAACGTCTTCATGGGTCAAGCATCATTGTAAGATAGATTCAATAACACATCGATACAAAGTGTTATTGATAATGAGTTAATATTTTGTGTGATGTTGAATGGGATGACGATCATCTCAAGACAAATTGGGTTGAAAATTTTGAGTTTGGAGATGCACAATGAGATCTCCATACCAGGGATCGGTCGTGCTAATAAGGAACAAAAAATCATCTGGGAGTGAGTCTATGGGCTCATTTTTCATAGTAGCACAGGGAAGGTCACACATTAGTTCCAAAAAGACCAAGGATTTTTTGGAAGTAGATTTCATGAACTCGAGGTCAAATTCCTACAGGATAACTATCCAATGAGAGTATTTTCCCCTAGTACCTAACGAGTCATAATATAGTGCATGGGATTTAAGTCTGCAAGAATAGTAGTCATGCGAAACAAAATGTAGTGACTAAAACACTGAACGGCTATGGCCATAGCCAAAGAAAACTTCTCAACATGTGAATATCATGTTTTGAAATCTAATAGGCTCTTACTCAGATAATATATCACATGTTCCTAGTTGTTTTTATCTTCCTGCACTAAGACCATACCAATGGTAGTAGTGGAAGCTGCAAGATATAGTAGGTAGTCTTTCGAATAGCCAGGAGGATGCAACACAGGAGAATGTGTAATTGCATGTTTTAGATTTTCGAAAGCTTGTTGAGCTATAGCATCCCAGATGAACGAAGTGTTCTTTTTCAACAATCTCATATATCCATGCTTTTTTTTTTCTGCAAAATTACATACAAAATGACACAGAAAGTTTGTCATCCCTTGCAAACTTTGAAGTTCCATGATATTGGTGGGTGGGGGTAAGGACACAATGGATGCAAATTTCAAATGGTAGATATGAATACCATCCTTGGAAACAACAAAGCCAAGCAAATGTCCAGTCTGTTAGCACCTATGCTAAAATTTGAAGATTTTCGCAGATGTGTTAGCACTATTTTTGGGCTAAGTAGTTGGCAAGGTATTAGGCTAGTGAAATGAGGAATAAGGTCTGAAAATTTTCTTATCATAGGACTTTGAAGGATGTTAATGAGGTTCTGCAGGTATTTTGAAGGATCATTTCTAAGTTGGATTTATGCAAAATAATTGAAAAATTTATAGATTTGAACCTTGCAAATGTGTGTAAGTGAGAAAGTCTGTTCCAGGTTATATAGTGACAAGAATGAAGGGTTTAAATTCATAGTAGAGAATATCAATGGTTGTTAATAATTCCGCCAAGATAAGATGTACATGCTTAAGGAATTTTGGTAAGAGCAGAGATAGGTTAACTTGCAAGAAAAAATAGCCATTGGATGAATAAATGAAGATAGATCTATGGTCCTAAAAAAATCCGTTGTGTTAGCATGTGAGGAATAAATTTCTCAAATATGTGAAATATATTGGAGCCCACACATTCCAACGGTGTAGATATAGGAAGGAATAAGATCCACGGTGGACATTAATTCCGCTAGTTCAACCTGCACGGACAAAGAAAATTTTCATATTTGCGAAATGTTGTAGGGCATGCATTTTTCAATGGTTAGGATTCAAGATGGGGTAAGATCAAAGGAGAAGATGAATTCCACTGATATAACATGCTTGTGGAAACTAAATTTTCCAATTTGTGTAATTGCTTAAAGGTATGCATATTTCAACGGAGGAGATCTAATCAGAGAATATATCTATGGCAAAGAATGATTCCACAAATATAACAGGAGCGGATAAATAAACATTTGAAATCTATGGAATGTGGTAGGATTTTAAAGTATGAACGATGGAGATTTAAAGAAGATTTTGATCCAATGCTGAAAATAATTTCGCATTGGGAACTAGCACAAAGAAAGTCAAGATGAATATTTGCGAAATTAGGTAGGGGCCACATGTTCGAACGACTCATATTAAAACTTGATCTAGATCAACGACTAAGGTTGATTCCGTAGATTGAAAGTGCAAGGAGGAATGAATTCCTAGATTCAGGGAAATGTAGTAGAGATAGCACTTTTCAATGGTCCAGATGAAGATACAATTTAGATCAGTGGCTGATAATGATTTCGCTAATCCAAGGTGCGAGGAGGGAAAATCTTGGTGATAATGCGGAAAGTGTAGATCCGACGGTCAAGGATGGCGCCGAGATAAATTAATGGTCCAACACCATTTTGCGGGTTGAATATTTAGGGATGACTCAAACTGTTGCAGGATGCTCGAAGATCCTCTGAACAGTTGTTTTCATCAAGAAATCCTGAGTCCTAGGTGTTTAATTTTCCCAAATTGATCCACCATGCACATTCCAATGTGTTTTCCTTATTTATTTGTGATCATGGCGAATTTTCCAACTCAGAATTCGTTAGGATTTAGTAAGTGTGAGTTTGAATCCCATATCATACTTGATTTTATCTCTTTTTCAAGGTTGGTTTCAGGAGCTTAGTACTCTATAAATGTAACCTCAATAGAGGAAGAAGGGGTTAGACATTCATTTCTTAAGCCTGGTGTGCTTGTTTTTTTTTGTAGTTCTAAAAATTTCTTGGAAGTAATTAATGAAAACATTCTTCTAAGTTTTTGAGATTCATTAAGGTCTTCATGTTCAGTCTATGTTTCATGTTTGCCTCATTTTAATATGTGTAAGTTTCTGCTAATGGTTTCTATTTGTACATGAGGAATTCATTTTATTAAGCGCTCCTTGCATCGAATAATGCATTTGTGATGTCTTCATAATGACTGTCATAGAATTCACCCTCTGTTAGGTGCTCTATTTTAGTTCTTGGCCTTTACTGTTGCTTCTGCTAAAGGTGGTGCAATGGATTCATCTACAGATAGGTGCCTCTTGCTTCACTAGGCTTTCCCTTTGTTCCCCAACCACCATTTGAATATATTTAACTGAATATAACACCCACTTTGGCTCAAATTACAAAGGGAAAATCACTGCTCATTATTTACTATAATTCCTTGAATGTTTCGGGATTTGACTCCATTTCCAAGTGGTATTTAATTTTTTTTGTCTTACACTCTTTAGATTCCAAACAACCCTTCCCCTAAAAAATATATCCTTCTGAATTCTTGTTTAAATCCAAATGTATATGTGAATCACCCTATGACAAAGAGAGAGCCCTCTCTGACTATATAGGCTAGAATACAGTCTAAATATTGGTTTGAAATGGTTTCCCTAGTGATTCTCCTACCACAACCATAGGGAAATTATTGGGTGATAACATCTTGGCGCCATTGTCAGGGAATAATTGTTGTTATCTCCTCGGGGAAACAACACTGTTCTAGTTCTATGACTTGGTTGAGCAGCCGGTCATAGACACATGTTGTTTGTACATGATCTAGTGACTCCACTCAAAAGTTTTGGAAGGTGACTCCACTGGGAAATACTGGCAGCCAGAAGAACCAACACGGGGAGCAATCCTGATGCTGAATATTTCCAAGAGATTTTTGATCTAGAGAGTCTAATTCGAAGGGATAATAAGCTGCAAAGGTTAGTCAAAACTCTTTCCTTACCTACTGAAGTTGTTGTTTTTGTTAATGATATATCTGAGCATTGTGATGAAGAGTTTGGGCTAGCTTTCCCTAGGACTAAATATGAGTCTAGCCTCTCTGAAGTGGTTTTTGACACCTCTGCATTTTAATTCTCTTCCATTTCCTAGTCACCCTAGACCTCAGAGCCTCTAGGAAGAGATCTCCAACACTTGCCTGACCCAGAGTGCCCCCTATTTTCCATTGAAATAACTGCATTAAGCTCCACTTCCAAGCTCAAACAACCTACATCATCCAATTTCACAACCCCTCATATCTCTGCAGTTCCTCACAACACATTGATTTTGTCAATCACACCTACTGCAACCCCTTTTGGAAATCTCACTGTAACCCCGGGGATGGCTAGGTTTTCCCCTTTACTCCTCCCTGCTACTCTTCACAAAATTCCCCAAGGATATGGCCAAATAATAATAAAAAATTAATGGGGAGAGGGGATATTCAGCTGAGGAACACTTGGAGTGGTTTTCAGACTGGACAAACTTGGAGGAGGTACACCATGATCATGTGAAAGTCAGAGTGTTTTCCCAATGTCTTGCTGGAGAGGCAATAAAATCATTCACAAACCTTCTAGACCACTCCATTCTAAACTATCAATCCTTTGAAGACGCCTTCAAGAACAAATGGGCAGGAAAGAAAAATCCCAAGCTGTATTTGTCCCAATATCATTCCATGAGGAGGAAGGAGAGTGAATCTGTCCAAGAGTTTTCTAACATTTTTATGAAGGTATACAATGGCATTCCCACCTAGTTTAAACCTCCCCATGGTTCTTCCCAACTCCATTATGTCGAAGCCTTTGATAGTGAGTTTACCTTGTGGCTGAGCAAAACAAAATCATCCTCCCTAGCCAATATGATGAATGATGCCATGGAGGTAGAGTTAAATATGATTGCTGCCAGAAGAAAGAAGAGGGATGAGAGAGAATGGAGAAGAGAGGAAGAAGAAAGAATAAAGGATAAAGGGCCCAAACATCCTTCTTCCTCTAATCCACAACAGGCCAGAATGGACATGATGATGAAAACCATGGATAATTTGATGGAAATGTTCACTATGGACAACAAACCACTTCCCAAGGAAGGTCAGGAGAAAAAAATAGAAACCATAATGTAAGAAGGCCCCAAGTCCTCAAAAAAAGGTAGAGAGATCAGAGAAACCCTTCGAATTAACCTATCAGACCCCCCTTTCAAGAGAACTATGTGGAGCAAGATTATGGAAATCAAGCTAAAGGTGACATCCACCAACTAGACACTGAATCATCCTCTAGTTTTTTTACCAAAGAAGAACATGATGATTCCGTACATGAAGAAGATGAGTTTCCTACTAGGGAAACATAGGATTTTCATAGGGGGTATCAACTTGCGGTCATGGACCTGCATAGACATATTGTTCTGAGGAACAGAGATGTTCCTGTGGTAAAAAATAAAGAAGCAGGAAACAAAGCCTCTACAAGAAAACCAAAGAGCGGTCCACCCCCCAAGGACACCTTCAAGAATTTAAGAGAGCCCAAAGGGAAAGAGATAAAGGAAGATAATCCAAGAAGCTCGGATTAAAGACAAAATCTATTTTAGTCTAGAGGCCGAGATTGCAAAGATTAAAATATATGTCCCTCTTACTGAATTGTTAAAAAATTATGAATATCATTCCAATATTGCCACAGTGTTGAAGCCTCCACAAGAATTTTTTGTAATATCAAATTCACTGAATATTCAATATGATAGTCCCACCATCCTATTTGGACCCCATGTAGATGAGTCTTTCAATGAGTATTCCCCCCCTTCTATGCCAGTCTGAACATTCATAATTCCATCTTACACAATTCCATGCTTGATTTAGGAGCCTCCCACAATCTAATGCCCGTGATGATCATGGATAAATTGGGATTGGAAGTGACCAGACCATACAAATACCTCTTTTCCTTTGATTCTATAAATTCAAGTTCCTAGGACTGATCAAATATCTCGTCATCTCTTTGGTCCAAATCCCTGCCAAAAACCTGGTCATGGACATTAGAGGAAATTTGGGGTCTAAAATGGGCCTTATAAGAAAACGTGCCAACAATAATTTTTGTGAGTTGGAATTCAAGAACCAATAGAATTTCAATAAAATGAGTCAACCATAATGGTTGAATTGACATATTTGTCATAAAAGAAAACTACTTTTTTTGTTCGTATTTTCGACATATCTCCCTATGTTTTTACTCAAATTTCAAGAGGGAGAGCTCGTTGGATGCAGAATTTAATTCCACATCCAACGAGTACCCACATTGCATACTTTTGATGGACCTTGCTACCTGAAAAAATAAGAAATGCCTGAAAAAACGTGATGATGATGTCATCATCACATTTTTTCAGGCATTTCTTGTTTTTGGGGTAGCGGGGTCCGTCAAAAGTATGCAGTGTGGGTACTCATTGGATGTGGAATTAAAATCCACATCCAATGAGCTCTCCCACTCAAAATTTGAGTAAAAACATAGGGAGATATGTCGAAAATACAAACACAAAAAAAGTAGTTTTTTTCATTCTTCCTCCAAAATTAATAACTATTATTTTATTGTTTTATTGTTTTCCTTAAAAGGCCCATTTTAGACCCCGAATTTCCTCTAATGTGTAGTTGTAGCTGACATCCCTCCAAAGTTTGGAATGTTGTTATCAAGATCTTGGGTAGCCAAACTCAAAGGCACTCTTCAAATGGATACATCCTATGCCAACATCCATGTCTTTGGACTACAAAGAAGGATCTTTAGGCAAAAAAATTTATCATACATGGTGACTAGTGCTAAGAGGAAAAACAACCACCCCATCTATTCATTGGAAACTGATATGGGATCTACTATTTTCTTCACAAAAGGAGGAAAAGATAGTTTCAGTTCACAAAATGTTTCCTTTGTGCCTACTCTAGAATAGATGGAGGGAGTGTGGAATGTAAGTTTTGATGGGGAAGCATGCATATAAGGGGAATGAGTTGGAGTTTGGGTGAAACCCCCAGGAGGGAGAGCTCTCAATTATTCCTACAAGCTCGCCTTCGATTGCATAAACAATGAGGCGGAATATGAGGCTATGATGTTAGCAATCCAAATCATAAATGAATTCCAAGTTACGAGGGTAGTGATACATGGAGATTATGAGCTGGTAATTAAACAAATGACAAGCAAATATCAGGACAGACACCCTAGAATGACAAGCTACAGGGATGCTTCCCATGATCTAATAGAGTGTTTAGAGGAATGCAAGTTTAATATGATCCCTAGATTACAAAATTTCCTGGATGATTCTTTGGCCACCTCTATCGTTGTTTTCAATACCCCCTTACATCCCAATGGAAAATATGAGATTGAAGTTAGGAACATGCCCTCCATCCTTGATAATGTCAAAAGTTGGCAGGTTTTTGAAGATGACAAACAAATCCAGAAGTTCCTTACTCTCACTAGGGAGTTTGATGGATTGACTATTGATGAAGATAATGAACTCCTAGAGGATATTGCTCCCACCCACTCAGGAACCCTTGAAAATCCATATTGTTGCTCCCAAAGAAATTCGACGAGATGAGGATGTCATTCCTGTTGAATGTGATGATGGCAGCAAAACTGCAGAAGCTTGTGGGCCAGAGTTGTAGGAGGATGAGCAAAAGAAAACATATCTAAACAATATCTATGGAAAAGAAACAATCTATGTTGCAAGGAAATCCTCCAACTCAAAGGTAACTCTATCCCCATAGTTTTATCTCCTTTAGAAAATCTCTTTGACCCAAATGATGTTGCTAAGGAGCCTTAGTTGGTCCCAAGTTGTGAAGATGTGGAAGATGTTAATATTGGGACATAATATCATCCAAAGGTCAACAAAATATCAAGAACCCTCTCTCCTGAAGCCAAACATAAGTACATTTCATTGATGAAGGAATACTCATATGTCTTTGCTTGGAGATATAGTGACCTTAAGGCTTATGATATGAGTATAATTCAACACACTATAACAATAAAAAAGGATGAGATTCCTTTCAAGAAAAAGTTGACAAGAATGAACCCAAAGCTGCTACCCCTGGTATAAAAGGAAATAAAGAAACTGTTTGAGGCAAAAATCATTGCAGCCCTGAGATTCTCATGATGTGTAGCCAATTTGGTTCCAGTAAGGAATAAGAATGGAGAGATAAGGATATGCATCGACTTCAGAAATATGAACAGAGTCTCTTTAAAGGATGATTATCTTATTCCTAATATGTACCACATTTTGCAGAAGGTAGTGGGATCCCAAAGGAGCTCCACCTTGGACGGTTTCTCAGGCTACAATCAAATCATGGTGCACCCAAAGGACCAAGAGAAGACAACTTTCACCACACCTTGGGGCACTTTTATGTATGAAAAAATGGCATTCATAGTCATGAATGTAGGGGAAACCTTTTAGCGGGCCATGGACATAGCTTTTGTTGATGAAAATGACAAGATTTTGGTTATCTATTTAGATGAAATCATTGTATTTTCAAGGTTTGATGAGGAACACGTTGCACACCTGCTAAGAATATTCAGAAAGTGCAGAAATTTCAGCATATCTCTGAATCCAAAGAAGTCATTCTTTGCTATGAAGGAAGGGAAACTGATGGGGAAAATAATTTCTCAAGAAGGCATCAAAATAGACCCAAAGAAAGTTGAGGCAATTCATAAAATTGAGCTCCCTTGCCACAAGGTTTAATTTCATTCCTTCCTGGGGAGGGTGAATTTTCTTAGGAGGTTTATTGCTACCTTTGCTGAGATAGTAAGGTGTATAAGTAACATGCTTGGAAAGGACAAAGAGATCAAGTGGACACTTGAAGCAAAACAGTCCTTTAAAGATATCAAGAAGGCTATCTCATAAGCACTTGTACTTGCAAGCCCTTATTTCTCTAAATATTTCCTCATATTCTCATTTGCTTCAGAGCAAACAGTGGCACGAGTATTGCTACAGAAGAATCATGAAGGAAATGAGCATCCCATTGCTTTCTACAACAAGACATTGAGAGATTCTCCTCTGAAGTAAAACATCCTGGATGAGCAGGCTTATGCTCTAGTGCGGGATTTGAAGGAATTCCGAGTGTACATCCTACATTATCATATCATTACTCATGTCCCCACCAATGCACTAAAAGATATTATGACCCGAACAAACCCCGAGGGATGGAGACAAAAATGGATAGCACTCCTACTTGAATATGACTTGGAGATCAATCCCACAAAGATGATTAAAGGTTAGGGACTGGCCAAACTCATGGCACAATCTAACTGTGACACTCTCTGCTTACACATGATTGTTGAGTTGATAGAAGAGGAGAAAAACCCTAAAGAATAGCTAGATCCACATGTGACTAAAAATTTTTGGTCATCCCCATTGTATAATGACATCATATTTGTGTTACAACATCTGCAAGCCCCATAGGGTATGGACAGAACAAGGGCCATATTTCTCAAGAATAAAGCAACAAGTTTTTTTTATCTTAGATGGAAAATTGTAATGGGAAGAACCAGGAGGGGTTCTGCTGAACTGTGTAAATGAGCAAGAAGAAAAGAAGCTCATTGCAGAATTCCATGCATGAGAATGTGGAGGTCATCATTATTGGAAGGCCACTGTGAACAAGATCATGAGGACGTGGTTTTATTGACCCACTATATTTTCTAATACTCACAAATAGGTTGTTCCTGCCGTAAATGCCAGATCTTTGAAGGAAGGAGGAAGCTTCTACCATTGCCTCTGAAGCCCATACATGTTGAGGCCACTTTCCAGCAATGGGGATTGGATTTCATTGGAGAGATAAACCCATATTCCTCAGGACAACACAAGTGGATTCTCACTGCCACTGATTGTTTCACCAAATGGATTGAAGCCATCCCAACTAGACAGGCCACCGAGACAATGATTATGCAGTTTCTGGAAGAGCACATTTTGTCAAGATTTGGGGTGCCTATAAATTTGATCACTGACAATGTTGCTGCATTCAAGTCAAAGAAGATGGTTGAGTTTTGTTTCAAGTATCACATACAGTTGGGGCATTCCATAGCCTACTATCCACAGGGAAATGGGTTGGAAAAATATTCAAATAAGATCCTGATGAGGATCATCTAAAAGCTGCTTCAGGACAACAAGAAGACCTAGCATACAAAATTTCCTAATGCTTTGTGGGCTGACAGAATCAGTGTAAAGTAATCCATTGGAACTTCACCATTCCAGCTGGTTTATGGCTCTGAGGTAATTTTTCCTAGTTCCCTGAGTTTTCTAATGAGACTGCTGCAGGAAGAAGAAATTGAAACCCATCCAAATCAGAGGAGGATGTATCACTTGATTGAATTGCAATAGCAAAGGGAGCAACTGTTTGATAGAACCCACAAATTTCAAGAGAAAATGAAAGAGATCTTTGACAGGAGGACAAATCCTGATGATTTCCAGATGGGGGATGTATTTTTTCTATGGGATACACCACATGAAGAGAAAGGGAAGTATGGTAAGTTTGATCACCCATGGAAGGGCCCTTACAAGATTTCATCTTTTAGAGGAAAGAATTCCTATATATTGGAGGAGATGGAAGGTGGTCTGGTATCTGGAGCTCCTGTAAATGGGAGGTTGCTCAAGAACTACTTTCTGTAAAGTAAGTTTAGTTCCCATGTCATTGTATATACCATTTATTTTTAACGTTGCATGTGTGAGAACAGACTTGAAGCCCGATGTGAAGGCAGTAAGGTCCCCAAGAGGAGTCATCATTTGGTTTTCTTTTTTATGCAAATTTGAAGTTACAGGCACTAGAACAAATTTTGAGGCGATGGGCCTTCAGGATAGTGCAGGGTGGTAAATTTAGCTGGGGTTTTTACAGATACATAGGGCCCAATGGATCAGGAACTTGGTCTACGAGGTTCTTTTCTACCTCATAGGGAGGATAGCATCCCCGAGTTGGAGCCTTTGTTAGCACCTGTGCTAAAATTTGAATATTTTTAAAGATGTCTTAGCACTATTTTTGGGTTGAGTAGTTGGCAAGGAATTAGGTCAATGAAAGGGGGAATAACCTCTGAAAATTTTCTTATCATAGGACCTTGAAGGATGTTAATGGGGTTCTGCAGGTATTTTGAAGGATCATTTCTAAGTTGGAAATGCAAAATAATTGAAAATTTTATAGATTTGAACCTTGCAAATGTATGTAAGTGAGAAATTTCGTTCTAGGATATATAATGACAAGAAAGAAGGGTTTAAATGCATAACAGATAATATCAATGGCTATCAATAATTCTGCCAAGATAAGATGTACATTCTTAAGGAATTTCGGTAAGGGAGGAGATAAGTTAACTTGCAAGAAAAATTAGCCATTGGATGAATAGATGAAGATAGATCTACGGTCCTGAAAAATTCTGTTGTTTTAACATCCAAGGAGGAATAAATATCTCAAATATGTGAATATCTTGGATCCCACACATTCCAACAGTGTATATCTAGGAAGGAATAAGATCCATGGTGGAAATTAATTCTGCTAGTTCAACCTGTACGGAAAAATAAACTTTTCATATTTGTGGAATGTTGTAGGGCATGCATTTTTCAATGGCCAGGATTCAGGATGGGGTAATATCAACGAAGGAAATGAATTATACTGATATAACATGCTCGCGGAAACTAACTTTTCCAATTTTCGGAATTGCTTAAAGGTATGCATATTTCGACAGAGGAGATCTAATCGGAGAATAGATCTATGGCGGAGAACGATTCTACAAATCCAACATGCGTGGATAAATAAACATTTGAAATCTGCGGAATGTGGTAGATTCTTAAAGTTTGAACGATGAATATTTACAGAAGATTTTGATCCAAGGATGGAAATAGTTCTGCATTGTGAACTAGCACAAAGAAAGTCAAGATGAATATTTGCGGAATTAGGTAGGAGTCACATGTTCCAATAGCTCATACTAAACCCTGATCTAGATCAATGACTGAGGTTGATTCCGCAGATTGAAAGTGCAAGGAGGAATGAATTCCTAGATTCAACAAAATGTAGTAGAGATAACACTTTTCAACAGTCCAGATGAAGATACAATTGAGATCAGTGGATGATAATGATTCTGCTAATACAAGGTGCGAGGAGGGAAAATATTGGTGATAATGTGGAAAGTGTATATCCAACGGTCAAGGATGGCATCAAGATAAATTAATAGTCCAACACAATTTCAGAGGTTGAAGATACATGGATGACTGAAACTATTGCAGGCCACTTGAAGATCCTCTGAACAGTCGTTTTCATCAAGCAGGCCTAAGTCCCAAGTGTCTAATTTTCCCAAATTGATCCACCATGCACATTCCAGCTTGTTTCCTGATTTGTTTGTGATCATGGCGAATCTTCCAACTCATAATTTGTTAGGATTTAGTGTGTATTATTTTGATTCTCATATAATAACCGATTTTGGCTTTGTTTCAAGGTTGGTCTCGGGAGCTTAGTACTCTATAAATGTAACCTCAATAGAGGAATAAGGGGTTCGACGTTCATTTTTGAAGCCTGGTGTGCTTGGTTTTTTTTGTAGTTCTGAAACTTTCTTGGAAGTAATTAATGAAAACATTCTTCTGATTTCCTAATATTCTTTAAGGTGTTAATGTTCTGTCTATGTTTCCTATTTACCTCATTTTCATATGTGTAAGTTTCTGATAAAGCTTTCTAGTTGTATGTGAGGAATTCGTTTTATTAAGCGCTCCTTGCATCAGATAATGCATTTGTGATGTGTTCATAATGACTTTCATAGAATTCACCCTATGTTAGGTGCTCTGTTTCAGTTATTAGCCTTTACTGTTGCTTCTGCTAAAGGCGGTGCAGGAGATTCATCCACAGATAGGTGCCTCTTGCTTCACTAGGCTTTCCCTCCATTCCCCTACCACTACTTGAAGATATTTAAGTGAATATAACACCCACTTGGGCTCAGATTACAAAGGGAAAATGACTGCTCATTATTTATTGTAAGTCCTTGAATGTTTCAAGCTTTGAATCCATTTCCCAATGGTATTTAATATTTGTATGTCTTACACTTTTTACATTCCAAACAACCCTTCCCCTCAAAAAACTAGCCTTATGAATGTTGTTTAAAGCCAAATGTATATGTGAATGACCCTATGACAAAGAGAGATCCCTCTCTGACTGTATAGGATAGAATACAGTCTAAATATTGGTTTGAAATGGTTACCCCAGTTATTCTCCTACCACAACCATAGGGAAATTATTGGGTGATAACACATTCTCCACACAAAAAACACATTTATGTGGATTAAGACGAATGTTATAGTGGCGACATCAAAGAAAAATGGCTCTAAGATGTCTGAAATGATCTTCTTGTTGTTGTGAATGAGCGGGTAGGTTATCCAAATAAGGTTCCACTATATGCTTGATATCATGGAAAGCATAGGACATGGCTCATTGGAATGTGGCTCCAAAATTCTTTAAGCTGAAAGACAGTTTGCAGTATGAAAAAGTTCCCCATGGAAAAATAAATTTTGTCTTTTGTTGATCGGTGGGTAATATCTCAATCTGATTATAGCCAGAAAAAAACACCCATAAAGGAAAAAATAACGCTTCTTCCAGAGTTGTTGATAATATGATCGATGTAGCGGGTAGGATAGTTATATTTAGGACAAACCTTATTCATATTCCTAAAATCGATGCACACTTTAATAGTTCCCTATTTCTTTGTGACGAGAACAATATTAGACACCCATTCAGTCAACGTCGTGGGGTAGATAAAATCGACCTTCAAAAGTTTTTCAACTTCGACTTGATAGCTGCAACTTTTTGAGGGTGGACCTGACGGAGTTTCTACCTAACAGGTTTCACGTTTGGATAAGTCTTGATATCATAGACAACAATCGATGGATCAATACCATACATTTCTGTTGGAATATTGGACAATAGTGAAAGGGGGGGATGAATCGGTATTGATAACTTTTAACAATTGAAAGCCACTTTTAACTTATTCATTAAACATAGAATCAACAAGATACACAAAACATAACATTTATTGTGGAATCCCAATTGGAAAAACCACAAAAACTTTCTATAATTGGAAAATTATATTTACAATTGTTTTTGTAAGCTACAACTTGCTGGAGACACCAATCCCCAAGTTTTTCAGCTACAACTAAAGGATGCTACAGCACCCTGGTTTCTGCATGCTCGAACAGACAAGGATGTTACAACACCCTATTTTTCAGCCACTACTAGAAGGAGGATGAAAACCCCTTACATGATTGAAACCTGCCCTAGCACCCACCCTACCACCCTAATTTGATCTTTTTCTTCAATTCTATTTCTGATTATTCTTCACTTCATTGGTCTCTGTCTTCTCTTGCTATTACATTGATCTGGATTGCTAAGACATCTTTCTTCTACTCTGAACTCTTGTTTAAATACTTCTTTAATCATGTATTTGAACCATTGTTCCTTTTCATCATTATGCCCCTTCATTAAAACCTTTTCACCAATGCATCTCTTCATTATAGAAACGTGCATTTTCATGAACTGGTGCAAAACAACCTGAAACCCAATTTTGGCATACCTATAACTTTATCTTCAAGCACCTTCTAGGAGAAATAAGACCATGGTCAGATGCATGCATCAATAAGCTACACTTTGATGGTATCATATTATTTTTATCAATTTCCTACAAAATATTGTGAGCATTTAGACCTATTTTTCAATACTTAGCCAATTTTAAGCAAATTTCCCAAAACAGTTTGAAAACTCATTTTGGTAGACTTATAACTTTTTCTTCAAGCACGTTTTAGGGGAAATGAGACCATTTTCATATGCACACATCAACAAGCTAAAACTTGATTATATCATATAATTTTTATTAGTGTCCTACAAAATATGGCAGGCATTTTACTCAAGCCACTTAGACAGATTTACCAGAACTGAAACAATGCAAATCATGTTAGAAAGCACTTTTGGAAGACTAATAACTTCACCTTCAGAGACTGTATTGAAAAAAAAATCATATGGTTAGATGCACAAGACAACAATATATATGTATATATCCTCAGAATCATTTAATTCATCAAATACAAAAGATGTCATGTATTTTACAGAGGCCCCTTAGGTAAATTAAGAAGAATTTATAATTAGTCAAATTTTTAGAGTTTCAATAAGAGTTTCAGCAAGTTTCTATACTTTTAAATAATAGTGGCAAACACCATCATATGACTTTGAAACCTCATCACACATGCCACATACTTCCTTTGTTATTCCTTTGTCATTAATGAACTATGATTTTCCTATACTTGGTCAATTTTCAGAGTTTCAGCAAGTTGCCATATTTTTACAGAATGATGTCAAATTGTAAATTTGACTTCAGTAGAGCACTAGAAAAAATTTACAAACTCATCACACATGTCACATCGTCATACATGTCATTTCATGTCCTTTGTCATTAATGAACTCTTTTGACATCAATGGCAACCATACTCAGTATTCTCCCCCTTTGGCATTGATAGCGATAACCCTTCAATTTTCTCCCCCTTTGACATTAATGATAAAGGTCTCATTTTGACATCTTCCCTTGTCAACATGTCTCCCCATGACATAATGCCTTTTTTATTTTTTATTTCTTTTATATACCTATTATAGGGGGTTTACTCCCAACTTTTGTCTAAGATGCTCAAATGCTTCTTTGGGTAGTGACTTAGTGAATATATCAACTATATGTTCCCTTGTATCAACATATTCCAATTTTACCACCTTCTGTGATACTTGATCCCTCAAAAAGTGATATTTTATAGGGATGTGCTCTGTCTTAGAGTGCATAACAGGGCTTTTTTTATATGTTTATGGTATTGGTATTGCCACAATTTATCACTATTGGCTGCTCATACTTTACAAATAAATCTTCCAATGTCTGTTTCATCCAAATGACTTGAGTGCAACATGATGCAGCAACAATGTATTCAACTTCTGTTATAGATAGTGCAATGGAGGATTGTTTCTTTCTTAGCCATGATACCAAATAGTCTCCCAAGTATAATGTTGCTCCACTGGTACTCTTTCGGTAATCAACACTTCCTGCCCAATCTGCATCAGTGAATTCTTTTAAAGTGAAAACTTGACCTCTTGGGTTCCATAAACCATACTCTATAGTAGCTTTCAAATATCTAAGAATTATTTTCACTGATATCGCATGTGTTTCTTTGGGAGTCGATTGGAATCTAGAAATCAATCCTTTAGCTTGTATTGCATTCGGTCTTGTAGTTGTCACATATAGTAGGATTCCTATCATAGATATATACATGGTATGATCTACTTCTAGTAACTCATCATCCTTACTTAACTTACAACCAGTGACCATAGGTGTACTAACAGGCTTAGAATCTTCCAACTTAAACTTCTTAAGCATGCCTTTAATGTACTTGGTTTGAGTGATGAAGATCCATTTTTTTTATTGAGAAACTTGTAATCCCAAGAAGAATGTTAATTCACCCAACATTGACATTTCTAACTCCTTCATTTCAAAGGTAAAATTTTCACTTAGCATTTGTAGACCACTTCCAAATATAATTTCATCCACATG
Source organism: Pseudotsuga menziesii (assembly GCA_001517045.1). NCBI lineage: Eukaryota > Viridiplantae > Streptophyta > Pinopsida > Pinales > Pinaceae > Pseudotsuga > Pseudotsuga menziesii. Next base: position 446,051 of record LPNX010453006.1, read on the forward strand.
AATAATAGAAATGATCATATTCTTATCTTCAAACTTTATGTAGAGATTATTATCAGTGGCCCCTCTTTTATATTATTGTTGCTTCAAGTAGCTATCTAGTCTTGAAAACCATGCCCTTGGTGCTTGTTTGAGACCATAGAGTGCCTTCTTCAGTTTGCAAACACGATCCTCCTTTTATGATGAGAGGAAACCTTCAGGTTGTTCAATATAGACTTCCTCTTCTATATTCCCATTCAAAAATGCATACTCTACATCCATTTGATATACTTTGAAGTTTCTATGACATGAATATGCCAAAAACATTCTTATTGCTTCAAGTCTTTCTACAGGGGAAAAGGTTTCTTCAAGGTCAATACCTTCCAGTTGAGAATATCTCTTACACACTAGTCTTTATTTATTTCTTATCACTTGACCATCTTCATTGAACTTGTTTTTGAAGACCCATTTTGTCCCTACAATATTCATGCTTTTAGGTCTTGGGAAAAGTTCCCAACTTTGATTCTTCTCAATTTGATCCAACTCTTCATTTATGGCTTTGATCAAATAATCATGTTTGTTGGATTCTTTAAAGTTATTAGGTTCCACCACTGATAGTAAGGCTTGTTCATTAAACAATAGCTTCCTTCTTGTACTGAAACTCCCCCTGAGTACATGATCCCTTCTGATGCTAATTTCAGGGTTCTCTTCTAGGTCAAGTGAGATTTTAAAAAATACATTCTTTTTCAGTTCCACCATTATCATTATATTGTCCTTGATCATCTCCATCAATGTATTATTTTACATCTTCATCTTGATTTTCATTATAATGGATTCCATTCTTATCTATTGCACTATCATCTTTGGAAAATTCATTGATGCTTGGAATCTTTGTTTCCTCTGAATCTTTGTAATCTAACTTTCTTCTCCACATATTTCCATGAGGTACCCTGCACACGGATCTTCTGTTTCTTTTCCTTTTCAAACCTTGGTATTTTCTCTTGATTCTGCAATCAATAGCCTTGTGACCAAACTTATGACAACAATGACAATATCCATAGAATGTTCTTTAATATTTGGGGAATATTTGATCTTTCTGCTTCACAACTTCCTTCTTCTTACATCATTTCCTTTGTTTCTAAACCTCTATTGTAGCCTTATTTTATGTAGGAATTATTGGCTCACATTCTCTATCCATATGCCCAAAATTATTACAAGAGTAGCAATGACTGATAAAGATCTGCGTATACCTTCTTGTCATTGGTCTTCTAGGCATCATATTAGTTCTATATTTATTATGAGAGAAGTGAGTAGATTTCTGACTATCCTTATTTCCAATTGGATCCATAATTGCAGTAGCATAGATATTCTTGTTATATCCTAATCCAACTTTGTCACTTCATGGTATTTGGACAATTAGGATGTCATCCAGAATCTTCGAGCTATTCTCAAACTTTGACTTAATATATTCTTCATCATCCTTCTTTTTAAGCAAAATAATTTCTACCTCAAGTCTTTCAGGGTCTTTTGTTTTAGTGTTTTCTCTGAACTTCTCATTAATGGTCTGCTAATCTTTTAGCCTCTTTACTTCTCCCTTGAATTTATCAACTTCTTGTTTTAAGCGCTCGACCTCTTTCATGCTAACCATTACTTGTTGTATTGAATTTTGCAACTCTTCTTGGAGGTTCTTGACTTCCTCTTATTTTGATTTCTTCTCTTCTTTGTATTTTGACAATTGTTCTTTCAAATATTTGTTTCTTCTTCTACATTTTTCAATTTCCTCAAGAGCACTTATGAGTTCAGCCTCTAGGTCCACCTCTCCTTCTACATCTAATTCATAATCTGAAGTTTGAGTTTATATTCCCATGAATAGAATTTCTTCATTTTCACTTATCTCTTCATTTTCACTGTCTTCCAAGGAATAAAAGTTTTTCTTCTTTTTATTAAATTTCTTGTATATAGTTTTACTCTTTTGATCTTTCTTATGACTGCAAGGTTCTTCATCATCACTATCTTCTTGTTTTGGGTAAGGACACTTTGTGGAAAAATGTCCAATTCTTCTACAGTTAAATCACTTTAGTGGTAGCTTTCATTTGTACTTCCTAGTACATTTCTCAAGTTTCTTGATGAAAAGAGATTCTTCATCATCTAAGTTCTCTAACTGGTTCTTGGGTAAAGCTTCATATTTCTTTGAATATTTTGTATCTTTAAACGCTGCATCTTTTCTTGATGGTCCATTATGCTATGTTCTCATCTCATAGGTAGTGAAGATCCCATGTAGCTCATCCATTATAAAAATTTCAAGATCATCCCGGTCTTCTATAGTATATACTTTTGGTTTATATCTTATTGGTAGGTTTCTTAGTACTTTTTCAACAACCTCTTTCTCCTGTATTTATCCTCCCAGACCTTTAATAGCATTGACAATTTCATATACTCTTAGAAGATATTTTGCAATATTTTCTTCTTCTTCCATCATTAGACTTTCAAATTGCCCTTTATATGTTTGAAGTTTGGATTTTTTTTTAACTTTGAAAGCCCCTTCATAAGCAATTTTTAATTTTTCCTAAGCATGTTTGGTTGTCTTACATTACATGAGTTTAACAAACACTGAATGTTCTAATCCTTTCAAAATTGCATTCAAAGATTTTGCATTGGATTCCTATTCATCTAGTTCATCTCTATCTGTAGATAGGTTGTCTGGTATTTTATACCCCTTTTCAACAGAACACCAAATTTTGCATCCAAGAGACATTAGATGACATCTCATTCTTACACTCCAAAATGCATAATTATTTCCTGAAAATAATGGAGGTCTGTTAGCAGCTAACCCTTCTTGATGATCCATAATGTTTTTCAATATCTTCCTTCAAGTGGTTTAGACTGTAGTGAATGATCCCGCTTTGATACCAATTGTTGGAATATTGGAAAATACTGAGGGGAGGTGAATCAATAATGATAACTTTTAACAAATTAAAACCACTTTTAATTTATTCATTAAAGCATAGACACCAGTACAAAATGAGAGATAAGTGACCAAAAAATGACCAAAATCCACATATAAATGACCACTTTTTATTTGTCAATCACTGGTGGCTAATTTTCAATCTCTTATCACGCGACAAAAAATGTGGTCATATTTAGTTTGGTCATTTATAGCTAGTCTTCTAGTCATTAATCTGGTCGCATATTCGGTCATTAATTGTCACAAATAATGATCAAATTAATGACCACAAGACAAGCTATAAATGACCAAACTAAATGCGACCACATTTCTTGTTGTGTGATAAGAGACTAAAAATTAGCCACCAAAACTATTATTTGATCATTTATATGTGAATTTTGATCATTTGTTTGGTCGCTTATCTCCTATTTGTTGGTCACTTATCTCTCAATTTTTTGTCACTAATTTAGTCTTTTATAGTCATTTTATATGCAAATATCCATCGATTTCTGTAAATAGGGTATGGAGGAATAGAACCACCAATATCCTGTCTGTAAGGCAGGTGCTCTTCCATTGAGCTAGTACCCTTGAAGTCTCTACTTATTAACCATTAATTATAGAAATCTTGTAAAGAGGCAAATTTATTGCAGTCGAGAGTTCTTCCCCATAAGAAAGGAAAGAATACACAAGTAGATTGTTGGTGAGAATATGGATGAAATGCTTGTGGGATACCATTGTTAAAAGTGCAGTATGAAAATTTTACACCTTTGTTGCATGAGTGTTCCCCTACAACTCCCTCTTCCACTCTATAATAACACTTCAGAGCGCTTCAACTTACTCTGTTTTAACTTTTAAGTGCCAAGCCAGCTTGTCTTGCGGGTCCAAATCAAAACCAACGAGTTTTCTTACACTAATGCATGCATACAACATATATATATATATATATATATATACTTCTTTACCATTGTTAAACAATATTTTGATATGGCAGGGTAACAAGGGTAAATTTCTGTGAATAAAATGACACTAAAAATATGTTACATAAAGACTACAATAAGTTAAATTGTTTATCAAAATTGAGGATACATAGTTGTGAAACAAAACAACAAAAGAAACTCCTTTATCTTGTCTATACATACCTGACATCTTCAATCTTATTTATGCCTCCAAGTCTTTGAGGACCTCTACATATATCCCAGACTGGACTATTTACTTGTACAAAATTTTAAAGTTCTCATTAGTCAATATCATTGTTACACCTCATATTGTATGAGGTTTCACATTATGGTTTTCATCACATTGATGGGAATGGTAGCTAGTTCCTTTGTAACATTGGATGGACTTGAGGGCATAAACATCTTCATGAAAAAATTTCCCTTCTTTTCAACAATTTTTTTTGTGTGAAGATCTTTGGTGGAGGTTGCTTCAACTACATATCATGTTTCTTTATCTTATTGGAGGCACTTTTCTTTGGTTTACCATTGTTGGGGATATCACCTTGTCATTTCCCCCTTTTCATGATGTTCTAATTACTATTCTCACTTGGTCATTTTTTCCATGGAAAATAATAATATTTTTATTACCGAGATGGAAACAAAATACATTATTCATGTGCAGCTGCACTAAAGAAAAAATGTTGTCACATTTTTCATCTATGTATCCCCTAGTCCTCAAACTATATCAACTTATCAAACTGTAAAATAATTATAACTGTACCAACCCATAGCTAATCAAGATGACTTCCAAATTGAAAATTTGAAATTTTATGACTACCGAGAACTAAAACAACAACACTATAATCCAAGAGATCACAAATTCTGGTAATAAAAACCCATGGTTGATCAGGAAGACTGTTCCAGACTGAAAATTTGAAAATTTATGACTGTCTAGAACTAAAACGACAACACTTTAATCTAAGAGACAAATACATGTTCTAAAAACAAGCGAGATAGTATTCATATAGTTGTCCGAGTCTCAAATGAAATGTTCCCATTTGTTTCCAGAAAATATTACCAGCCAAACACTAAGAAGAGACTTCCTTTAGAGAGACCATCAACCATCTCGTTTAGTTCTGTGAATACATGAGATATAGTGAGAATTAGTAAATCTAACTCAAAGTACAAAGAAAACAAATAAGATAACCTACTAGGAGAGTTGAAACCTTCCTTATACTCGGATGTATTTTGTTAGATCAAATATTTTCTATTAAGAGACAAGTCACTACAGGAACAAAGGACATACCTGAGAGAGAATAAATTAAAGTACTGTAGGTTTAGTCAAGTACAATAGCATTCAAGGTAACCCATTCAACAAGTAAGGAAACCCCGATTAAAATAGCAGCAGACCAAGAAACAACAACCCATAAAATATCAGGTAACGATGACATTTCACACACAAAACAAAGCTCAGTTTGTATCCCATAAAAGCCCATGGATTTTTTATAGCTTAGCACACTCAAATAGTGCAACAGAGATCTTAGTCCATTCAAACAGGGCTATGTTTTCTTCTAGCAGCTCCAAACAACTCACAGCCTGCTCAAGCAAGATTAGACATGTTACGGTTTAGTACAGGAAACCTCAAGAAGGTCATGGTTCAATTCAAGCAGCCCCAAGAAGTTCACAATTCAACTCAGGAAGCACCAAGAAGGTCACGACCCAGCATAGGAGGTCACGGTTTAGGGTTATCAACCCTCAAAGAGGTCATGGCCAACCTAACAGTCCAGCAGGAGGTCACTAATCAGCTCCTGAAAAAACACACATGTCACGACCCAGCCCAAAATGCAACACATGGGTCGCGACTTATTCCAGGATTCGGAGTAAGGAAAGCTATTTAATTTATGTGCAACCATGGAAAGGTATGCATAGGAAAATTCGGTGTTGATTGTGTATTTCTGCTAGTCAAAATACGATTTCCCTCGTGAATGTGTGACATGAACTTCCTTATAGGCCACCAGGATACCCCATGGGGTGAAATATGACTCAAAGGGTAATGTTGGATATTACTTCACCATAAGAGAAAAATAAATCTTCTTATCGTTGGTATCTGCAATGCAAACCACAAATTCTATCTTGAATATGAAAATTGATTTAATATCTCAATTCCAAAGTAAAAGAGATCAAATAAAGGAAATAAAAGGATTGAACATTCATTTCAACTTGAAACAGAACAAAAAAATCCAGAATGACGACATAAAATTCAGGAAATTGAGAAAGAATTTGCCAAGAAAGTTTTCGATACAGTGTTAAATTCATTTTGGCATCGAAAATAGTACTGGGTAGGTATCAAATATAAAGAAGGATATAAAGGAAATCCTAGTAAGAGTCGAGTTATACCAATGAATAAGGAATAAAAATAAATCTGCAGAAAAGAGATACATGACCTTTTGAAAAAATGACTTACCCAAAGTAAAGAGTTCTTTGGTCATGTGCAACTTTCTATGTGAACAAACATTCAGAGAAGATTAGAGGAGTACCAAGAATGGTAATAAATTACAATCCATCGAATGATGTTATTGAATGGGTAAGAAATACTATTCCAAACAAATATGACTTGGTCAAAAGAATAGCAGGTGCAAAAGTATTTTCGAATTTTGATTTAAAATCAGGTTTCTGGAAAATTGGAATCAAACCAAAAGATATATTTAAAAATGGTTTCAATGTACTGCATGGACAGTATGAATGGAGAGTGATATCCCTTGGTCTGAAAAAAGCCCCATCTGAATTCCAAAGAATCATGGAGTTTGTGATTGAGCCATACAGGGATTGGCTTGGTATATATAGATGATATACTTGATTTTTCCAAGACCTTTGAAGAACATGTCAAGCATATCCGAACATTATTGCATGTAATTTATAAGAATGGATTTGTATTGACAGAAAAGAAAATAAAGTTGTTCCAAACAGATATCGAGTTTCCGGGTCAGAAAATGAAGAATGGGAAGATAGAAGTGTAGCAACATGTGTAGCCTTTGCATATAAATTTCCAGACATCATCCTAGATAAAAAAACAATTACATAGGTTCTTGGGATGTTTGAATTATATAGTAGATTATTATGAAGGGTGTGCACAAGATAGAAGACTGCTCAACAAAATGTTGGAAAAAAATCAACCACCTTGGTCAGAAAAACACACTGAAGTAGTAACGAGGATCAAGGAAAAAGTAAATTTTTTTCCAATAGTCCATGTGATAGATGAAGATCTGGAAAACATACTAGAAACAAATGATTCAAAAGAAATATGGGGAGCGGTTTTGAAACAATGCCGCAAGGATTGCAATGGTTCTGATGAAGAAATAGTCTGCTATGCTTCAAGATTATGGAATGATGCTCAAAAGAAGTATCATAATATTGACAAAGAAATCAAGGCATGTTTAAATGCAATCCAAAATTTTGAAATCCACTTGATGAATAAGAATTTTTTTATTAGAACAGATAGTCAAGCAATGAAATTTGTGCTTGAAAATCCCATTAAGAATTCTACTGCAAAAGCAAGGTTTGTTAGATAGTAAGCTATGTTCTCGCAATATGAATTCAAAATCAAGCATGTCAAAAAAACCCAAAATTGTATTGCAGATTTCCTCACAAGAGAACAACTACAATAGGCTTATGGAATGCAGGTACCAACTTTTATGATGATGATCACTAAATGGTATAAAAGAGATAACTCATGCAAACATGTTAGTGAAAAAATTATGTGGGAATACTAGACAAAAGAATGGAATCCAACCTGGTAGTTGAGGTCGACAAAAGTACTTGATGAGAATATTCAACATCCAAATATTTTGATTGATTTGGTCCCACAACATCATCGGTACCCAACATCCTCATGTGAAATCCCTAACATGGTTTATGGAAGACAACTTCGACAAGCCGTAGATGCATCACATGTGCTCCAAACTAATTTACAAGATCTGAGATTGATTAGTACAGAAATGATATCAGGGTACAAAAGCAATATTATTTTATAAATCACATGTGTACCCTTGCATCATGGCCCCAACAAAATCCCCTCTTAAATTTCCACTAACAGATGTTAATTATGAAAAATACAAAAACATTTGGTGCAATTTTTTGAAAAAAGACAACAGGGAGCATGAATATTACACTCAAATAAAGTTTGGATTGCAAATATCTCATGTATTTGAAAGTATCCCGAACTAGATCGAATGTTGATGGAATGAATTTGGATTAAACAGAAGTGGAGTGGACTCAACCATCATTCCACATGAGTACGCCAAATTCTGTGTCACATGCACAAAATTAGGAGATATGAATACAAATATCGTATGTGATGATACTCATCTCTTGCATTCTTTCATAATCCATAAATTCACGTGGCTTGTGAAAGTAAAGATAAAGGTACAAATTCTCCAGAGACAGAGAATCATCATCAGAACTATATAATAAAATGTGGGGCCCCTCATATGAAAGAAAGTATGGACGCCCACTTGATGACATGATATATTGGCCATATGAAGATCCTGGTTATAATTTATTTGATGAACAAAGGTAGTTATGTGGCCTTTTCTGTAATCAATTTAAGTCTCCCAATAGAATTTGATTGCATGCATGCCAGATTGGGAATCTATATTTATGTCAAATAATTTACTTTCTATAGGAGTAAAGAAAAAGTATTGTGGGTCAGAGCAACTTCCTCTGCAAACATTGCGGTTTTATCTAGGACCAACCTACTTTTTTTGTATATAGGAAGTATGTATCCTAGAAATATTTTAAATAGAGAGTCAGAGCCCTCATTCAACATCACAGTCCCGAAGAGAGGAGAGTGAGAGTCTATAGAGTCGAGAATCTCGTATTCTCTATGAGTTGTTGTTCTGGTATAACATTAGGAGTTTCTCATGCGAAGTATGCTCTAAGAATTATCGCACTGGTATAATATCTCATCAGAACCACAAGTCTTTGATAAGAGTCTGTAATCTAGAAGCCATATACCATTTATTTCGCATTAATAAAATTATGGGTACCATTCCCAGTTCTGCAATTGTTCATTTTCTGATTATCTAAACCGTATCACCCTTAAGGCCCAGATTTATGATCCCTTTGTTATCTCGCAAGATACATCCCTCTAGTCATGAATAGGAGTAAGCTGCATAGTAATTCCTAGGAGAGGAAGGAGCACATATTTGACATTATAAGGAGAGACTGGAGAAAGGTAGAAAACCCGTGGATCACAATTATTTAATTAGAAGGTCGCAATCGTAGAGCTAAGAGTTTTCACTCAATCTACGAGGTGTAGAGGCCCCTGCATCATTTTTTTTTGTAAACTGTTCGATTGTTGATTCCGATCAGCGTTCACCAACCGATACTTATCGGTTGTGCTAGGAACTTGTATTTAGTTTTTGTTACTAATTGTATGTGCCGAAATATGATAAAATTGTTGATTATTGCAGGCAGTATGTGTGATGACCTGAACATGTGTAACATGCTATTACTACTCACTTGTCCAAGAATGGCATGAAAATTGAATGCCGAGGGATAGATGATTCGCAAATGAGGATTCCATAAGGATGGTAAACAATCACTCTATTTGATTCCCCGCATTCTCCATACCAATATTAATTAGTAATATCAGATTGTATAATTGGATCGAGTTAAAACCTTCTTTATACTCAGATATATTTTCTTAGATCAAATCTTGTCTATTAAGAGACAAGTCATTATAGGAACAAAGGACATACCTGAGAGAGAATAAATTAAAGTACTGTAGATTTAGTCAAGTATAGTAGCAGTCAAGGTAACCCAATCAACAATTAAGAAAACCCCAATTAAAATAGCTAGTCCATAAAATATTAGGTAAAGATGACATTCCACACACAAAACAAAGCTCAGTTTGTATCCCATACAAATCCCATGGATTTCTTACAACTTAACACACTCAAACAATGCAACCGAGATCTTAGTCCACCCAAACAGGGTTATGGTTTCTTCTGGCATCCCCAAACAACTCACAACTTGCTCAAGCAAGATCCGACAGGTCATGGTTTAGTCCAGGCAGCCCCAAGAATGTCACGGATCAGTTCAAGCAGCCCCAAGAAGGTCACAGTTTAGTTCAGGATGCACCAAGAATTTCATAACCCAACTTAGGAGGTCACAGTTTAGGTTTATCAACCCTCCAATAGCTCATGCCCAACCTAATAGTCCAACAAGAGGTCATGACTCAGCTCCTGAAACAACACACAGGTCACGGCCCAACCCAAAAGGCATCACACAAGTCACGACTTATTCCAAGGTGTACCATCAAGGTGGGGAAACAACCCTTTTACCCACAATACCAAGGTGTCAAAATTTTATATTCTCTCTCAAGCTATATAGTCCATAAGTGTCCCATACCACAACTGCAATTTGTATCATCACGTCACTAACATTATAAAGTGAGCATATTATTATATTACACATATTTAATTTCAAATGGATATTGGCGTCCAATCTATCATGGGTTTCACATAACATGTGCTTAGGATTTTGTGGGAAATTTTCTAACTCGCAATCTCTAAGTCCATATTCGACACATATGGTCCTCCTTTATCAGTTTTTAATTCACTACTTGTCGAGATATGTCCCCATTTAAAACAAAAGTGATACTGGTTAGCATGCCACTAATTCACCTTTTATTATCTAAGGATGTTTCCCAACCAAACACAATGCATGCCTATCTACTTCATCATTTCTATTTTTACTTTTTACTTGATCCTTTCTAGTTCTATATTAGAATTTATGTTTCTAACTCGTCAATTTTGGGATGACATCTAAGGATAAAGACTTGTCCAGATTATAACTACAAGCCATTTGGTTGCCTTATATATTCATTACTCCTAGCAACATTACTTTCATTTTCAATATGCTTAACAAATGATCCTCAAACTTCATAGCTAGCTCTTGGACTTGTCCATGACTAGAGATGGGGTGCATAACATGATATGATGCAAATATGAAGGCAATTACTAAGAAAACACCTTAAATTCTATGGTCCTAAAACTAGCATAGTAGGATATATCTTATTAATCAATATCCACATTCACCCATCAGAATCATTACCATCATAACAAGTAATTTGAACTTTTGTATCACTTATTGACAATGGATCTCTTCATTTCTAGAATCTAATCGGTCCCACAAGGGATCTAACAAATTGATATAATGAAATTGTCATATCTCACAAGGTTGCAAAGATATTTCCCTTCACTTCCATTCCATCAATAATTTCCCATGGTGCAATCAATGTTTTGAACTACACCAAGTGATCCATATATTCATGAGTGCCATCAAGGAACTCATCCCTTTGAATTTGTATTTATTTTCTCTATAAATTAATCCTTTGGGAACTCCTAGGTACTTGCCCCATTCCGAGAATGGTACTCAATTTAAATCAGGTAACATAGACTCAATGCGCCTGACCCCGTGGGAATCAAAATGGGTACTTGCACAACACATCATCCTAGCAACAATGGCACCAACCGATTGAGATAACCCTCAAGGTACCCTTAGATTTGAATATCATAACTAGGCCACATTTGTAATTATTAATTGTTGTGTTATTGAAATACTTAATTGACTCTCTACAACAAACATAATATTATTAAATTAGGGAGCTGTTAAGTCAAAATCAGTAATGGAACCAATGTTGTCAAAATAAGATTTCAAATTTACAATGCTCATGTTCAGTTCAAAAAAATACCAAAGCCATTTGATATTACTTTGGAGGTGCTCATACTTGATGACATCACAGAAGTAACACATAACCCAGTTGGATGATTAACACTCAATCATAAGTTTGTAACAAATCAATAACACATCCTGAGAGAAAACTCAATGACACTTGATGGTAGCATGTTGGTACTATTGTCTCCACTAACATCCACAATTTAGGACATCAACATGATGCTTAAATGCATCACACATCCCTCTTCTATAGCGAACATGTAACATTGAGTCTCCGGTGTTGCAAATATCTTTGATTTCTCTTGATATATCCAAATTCTCTTGAGTTTTTTAGGTGGTCGATTTTTCCGATATTTTCATAATTCTTCAAGTCTAAGTTTCCTCTTTCCAATATGTTCTGATATTTTCCCCAATATTCCCGAAACTTTTCTTTGGAGACCCTCGATGATATATTCTGCGAAAGGATGTTTGCAACATTGGTCCATTGACAACTTTAGTAGGCCTTGTTGATGTACAACACAAGAATGACAAAAGGATAGAGGCTAAGGAGACAAGAATAAAATGAAGAGATGATATGGGGCAGTCTTGATACTTTGTGCATATCTAGAAAGGACTACACCAACAATATATTTAACTGGATAAATCTTATTCACTTCCCAAAAAATATTAGCCAATATATCAACGATTGTAAACCACAGTTAATAACAAATTATTTCATAGTTATTAGGTTCATACGTGATGAAGGAGAGTAATTATGATTTTAATTGTGTACTAGTGAGACTCAAAACTCATAACTCCATACATATTAGGTGCTCATGTTTTTCATGTGGCTTGACAGGTCCAAATAGGTTGAGTATGTCACCATGTCGAGTCCTAGTGATCTGGGGCATGCTATAAATCACCTTCTTTAGGAGCAAATGAACAGTAAAATCCCAACTCTCACAGAATGAGAATAAAGAATGTAGAACCACAAATATTTTACAATGCTTCAAAAGACTGACTACAAATTCCAATGTCTTTAATTTCACAACTCTCTTATGTAGGAAGAACACTAAGAGAAAAATAAAATGGTAAACCTATGGAGCCAGAAACCGCTCATAGCCAACATCACAAGAATATCGTGCTCCTGCCTTGGGTTTTGTACCAGTCTATTGTTTTATATATTTTTTCAGGGTCTCGATCATGCTTACCAAATTCCTACAATCACATAAAAGTCAATGTAGGATTTCAACCTCTTTTCCAATCTACTAGCCAAGAAAACAGTTAAAATATTAAGCACCCAATCTATAAATTAATTGTCCAAGATCAACTATGCTAGTTTATTCATCATATAAAATATGAAACAAAAACCAGTTAGTTATTGACTAAGCAAACTACATGTTTATTATTAAATGGTTTGCAAACCAAAAAAATTTGGTTTAAAATTGTGAATAGGATTTATCCCTTTAAGAAACCATTACAAAGTTTTCTATCTGAGAAGACTTTTTTTGTGACACTCTTCTTTGAAAGCTCAAACTCTTAAAGGTAGATAAATTAAATATTAGCCTTGTTATTTTGCTTCAAATTTGACTGTTTAAATTTGGCAAATCCCTAAAGATTATTTTGATTTATCCCTCTTCAGATAAACTCTCACAATGAAGAATACTTTTCTGAATTTGATAAAAGTTACCTTGATTATGTTGGACACACCAGGTACACTAAGAGGGGGGTTGAATTAGTGTGCACAACTTTTATTACTTTTTTACTTTTAACAATCAACAACTTATTCAATATCGTGCATTATTATTTCATCATTAGCAGTATTATCATCATCACATAAGAAGAATAGCATGATACACAGTACACCGGATTTTACGTGGAAACCCCAAGTCCTGAGGAAAAAACCATGGAATCCTTTATAATAGTTTTCCATAAATAACTGGAAGGAGGAAACAACCCCCTTATTACAATGACTTCAATTCTCCAGGTACAGCTAAAAGGAGGATAGAACCCCCTCATTTACAAGACACAACCTGAAGGAAGCTCTAACTCCCTAGTTCTCCGACTACAACTAGAAGGAGACTAAAACCCCCTTTCCTTGCCCCATTCTGCCACCCTGATATGAAAAAACTGTTGAACCATGACCGCACTAATCTTGTGGACTTGCTAATCAACACCTATGTTGCATTGCACAATCACTGTCACGGATCGCTGCACCACAACTGTATCACACTACTCAACCGCTACCACTACTAACCACTGCTCATCAACCTGTACAATCAACATGTCCAATCAAGTTGTACCAATCAATATGTTGCTCACATTAATCAACTCAGTCACTTTGAGTCAAACCAATCACTAAACTTGCTACTGATTAATCTGTGCTCTCTGATCACTGCCAAGTCATCCCTGTATACCAACAAGTTATTTCCCTAGCATACACTGTTCATGTACTTCCTTGCACACCTCATCACATGCACTTACTGAACAAGTAATTTTTCTGTAAACATAAGACATGCGTCATCATAGACTGTCTTCAAGCAGCATCATCGTCATCGTCATCAAGTGTATATATCATAGATCATCGGAGAGAAGCAACATTATAGAGTGTAAAGTGTAAGCATCATAAACATCAAGTGTACTTTATCAAGAGTACATCATTATCACATGCATTATATTCATTGAGTAAATCATAGGGTTACATGTATCATCATCATCATAGTATTTTATTCATTACTTTATTAAACATTGTACACACTCACTGTACCATATACTTGTACTACTGCATGTACATCACTGTTGTTCAATCATACTTCAACTTGTACATACACAATGTTTGTACATACCACATTATATCTTGTACACTTTACTACTCACATAACACTAAACACACACTTGTACATGTCACTTGTACACACTCATCCTACTATACACATATTGTTCTATACATATATCATGCACATTCCCTTTCATTCACTGCATATTAATTACATATACTGTACACATATATTGTATACACATCCACTTGTACATCCACATGTACATTCACTTGTTTACACATCCACATGTTCACTTATTGAACATACAACCACATCACTGTAAATGCACTTGTACAATACATTACTATCCACATTCTTGTCTACTATATACTTTTTTTTTATTGTACATACATACCTTTATCAATCATGCATACCTTGTCAATACTGATCTTGCATTGTAGATGAACTCACACATAGACTGTCTCCACAAACTCGGGTCTGTACCAGCTTTTGCAGCTAACTGTTGACCTTTGCTACTAACTGTTGACTTCACAAAAAGATGTATTTGTGGAACAACTTCGTATGCTACATTTTGTTGTTGACCGTCGACTTAATTTTGGACTGTAAAAGGACTATTCTATGTTGAAGTAGACCCAAAAAATAATTGTGGAGGAGTGAAGGCAACAACAACAAAACATACCTCAAATTCAGTATGTTTGGAGGGTAAGAAGGAATGTAAATAAGAGCAGTGATCAACCTCCAAAACTTGCAAAAAGGACTGTATGTTACAGCAGTGAACCCAAGATATTGAAGACCAAAAAAAGGGTTACTATCTCTGTGAAAAATCAGGTCTGCAATGACAAACCTCTCTGCTATATGAACTGTACACTTACACAGTCAATGAAAACCTCAGTCCAAACTCCTTCAAATTCTTTTATTTTTCAGAGGAAAAAATACCAGTCTTTGTTATTCATAGGAATCAAAAGACATCAATTACAATAACCATCTTTATGATGCTGTGAGATAATATCATATCACATAAACATAAGATGTAAACATGCAGACAACTGTCAAAAGAAAAAAAGTCTGATTATAGCAGACTTTTCTCATCATCCCTAATAAATCAGGTCAGAATTTACTGAGCAAAATCGAATATGGTCGTCAAACAAACATTCCAGAGCAAGACCTACTGACAGAGTGGTCTCATAACAAACAGACTAAGTAGATCAATCAGATGCTAACAGTCAAAACTGAAAAACATATGGCTCAACATCACTAAAAAAGAACCAATTGGCCATGATTTATGACCAATCCATCCAAAGTTTCAGAGAAATTTCCATATCCCATATCCAGATTCAGGGCCTATTTAGAGAGACCATCTGCCAGCGAGTTATCCTCATGGAAGATGTGTTTGAAAATCACCGGAGGGGCCATTTGAAGCATGATTCTAATATCATTACACCAGTGCATCAGTATAGGAACATCAAGTGCAAAGAGTCTATTTATTCAAGATATAATAACCATAGAGTCGCCATAGATCAAATGCAAGGGGAGGCCCATCATCAAGCTCACCCTAAGGACTGCCCAGAGAATAATTCTGCTCGAGTGTGTGTACTGCATCCAACACCCAAAGAGAAGCTGAAAAAATGAGAATCATTTATATAGATTACGAAACCTGAGCCACTGATATTCTTCGCAGCAGCCCCATCGAAAAAAGCACAAGGAAAGACTTTCGTAGGTTTACACCCAATATTCCGGATTTTTTTAATTCTCTTTGGAGGTGGATAGAAATTTAATAAACCTTCAATCCTGGATATGAGAGCAGAGCTAGCAGGTTTTCTGTTTTCAAATAAACAACTGTTACGAAGAAGCCATAAGCCCCAGAAAATAAAGAGTGG
Source organism: Pseudotsuga menziesii (assembly GCA_001517045.1). Taxonomy (NCBI): domain Eukaryota; kingdom Viridiplantae; phylum Streptophyta; class Pinopsida; order Pinales; family Pinaceae; genus Pseudotsuga; species Pseudotsuga menziesii. The sequence goes on from LPNX010453006.1 coordinate 462,282, forward strand.
TAGGTATCTAAAGGAGGCTGTGCGCTCATGGGAACTATGCCACTGAACCAGAAAGGTCGTGACTGAACTGAACGAAGGCAAGGAGAGACCAAACTTAGCCTCGAAGTATGCTAAGATACGAACAGAGAAAGGGCAAGCCAAAAATAGATGGTGATTATCTTCTTCATTCCTCTCGCACAGAACACATCTACTCAGCCCATGAAAACCTCTGCGTTGAAGCTGATCCCATGTTAATATCCTGCCTCTAGCCATAAGCCAAGTAAAACAAACTATTTTCAGCGGAATTTTTTGTTTCCTCAGGAAAGCCAAATCTGGTTCAAGAAGATTTGAACGACTGACAGAGAGAATACAATCATATCCTTTTTCAACAGTTAACGGTCCTACATAATTATTTTGTGACAAGAGGAGGGAGTCATGTTTATCAGTAAGACGGATTTTGCTAAATTCCAGGCCTCTGATGAAATTGTCCCAAAAAATTTTCCATTCTCCTCCCAGATCAAGCTCATCTGCTGTAAACCAATAGCCCGCAGCAGAGGAGGTGTGATTCCTTGCTTGGGCAAGGGAAACAATCCCATAGTCTTCCAAATAATCTCTCAAATCTCTTGGAAGAATAAAAGAAGATCCCATGCCAACAACAGGATCCGCGCCCAGACGAATGGCAGAGCCATCACCAACATTCCAAAGAAGTCCTTTTCCAATCCACGGTAAAGTAGAGAGAAAGCCTCTCCAGATTATCGAAACATTCCAAACTTTGAATCTTTTTTCCCTAAACCAAATATGCAGAGGCATATTTTTCATGTATTTAATAGCTATGAGTTGGTGCCATTGCCACTACTGTTAAGTGCATGCCAGAAACGTTTCATTCTTAGAGAAAGACTGAAGCTAGGAAGGTGCTTGATTCCCCAACCTCCAAGAAGAGTAGGTGGCGCCAGGATATGCCAATCCACCAGATGAAATTTTTATTTCTTGCAGAAGAGCCCCAAAGAAAAGTAAATATCAGTTTTCTGATTTTGTCTAAGACAGAGGAGGGGACCGGAAAAAGAGCCAACCAGTACATAGGAATAATCGACATAACAGATCGAATGAGGACCAAACGTCCACCCATAGACAGGATTCGGTTGGTCCAGTGAGAGATTCTCTTTTCAAACTTTGAAATAAGCCAATACCAGTCCTTAACAAGATAACCCGCAGGTTTGAGGAAATATCCCAAGTACACGAATCCCTTATTAATATAATCATATCTGTAAGGAAGGAGACCAGAAATTCTTCTGAGAAGGGTCTCATCCAAACCATTATGAAGAAAACAAGATTTATTCGTGTTTATACTCATACCAGAGGCCTCACAAAAAGTATCAAGGATGATCTTGAATGCTTCCCATTCCTCATATGAACCCAGACCGAATAAGATCACATCGTCTACAAAAAGTAAATGAGTGAGGAAGAATTTAGACGAGATTTTGAACCCTGTAATTTTCCCATTCCTTTTGGCATCTTCGATCAAGAGGCTTAGACCTTCTATAACCAGGATGAACAATAGAGGAGAAAAAGGGCATCCCTACCTAATACCACGAGAGGCCTGAAAAAAAGAAGAAGGAGAACCATTCACTAGGACTACAAAATTGGCAGAAGAGATACAACCTAAGATCCAGTTCACCCCAATAAGAGGGACCCCTATTTGAATGAGAATCATACGGATAAAGGTCCAATTTACTCGGTCGAAAGCTTTTGACAAATGTAGTTTAAGGATGAGTGCACATCTCTTATTTGTCTTAACAGAATGTAAAACTTCCTGCGTTAAGGCTATGGGCTCTAGAATCTGGCGGTTCTTCAGGAAGCCGAATTGCTGCAGAGAAATGGAAGCATCTAAGAAGGGTTTTAATCTCAGGGCCGCAATTTTAGAGATCAATTTATAGCAGAGATTACAGAGGGAAATGGGGCGAAAGTCAGCAAAGGAAACAGGCAGATCTACTTTAGGAATGAGAGATAAGAAAGTAGAATTAAGAGTGGGATTCACTCTGCCCATAAGCCTAGAAGTTTCCACCATCTTCGCGAGGAGGGGACCCAGAAGGTCTAAAAAATTCAAGTAGAATTCTACAGGCCAGCCATCCAGGCCTGGCACCTTATCTTTTAAAAAAAATTTAAGATCCCTTTCAACTTCCTTAATTGTTACTAAGCTAGTGAAAGCCTCATTCTCCCCAGCACTGATATAAGAAGGAAAGAGGCGAATAACCTTCAACTGGGCAGCAAGATTTGTCAAGTGATCATCCTCAAAGATGGTCTTGAAGTAACGAATCCCTAGGGATTTGATACTATGGTCTTCCGATACCCAAGTACCCGTTTCATCTTGTAAGCTCCATATAGCATTATGATTTTTCCGAGCCGAGGCCACCACATGAAAATACTTAGTATTAGCATCACCATTTAGATCCCAAGTAACCCTACTTTGAAGTCTGGCTGAATATAGCTCATGATCCAACAATTTTTGAAGATAAGTTTTGAGAGCATTCAGCCTCAGTTGTTGTTCTTCATTTAATATAGCTGAATGAGAGGAAGTAAAAAGAGTACTAATTTATTCTTCCAAGAAAACTGACTTGTCCTTCATCTTCAGAGTTTCAACTTTTATCCAAGATTTAACCTTTTCTTTTAGAACGTGAAGTTTAAAAGAAAGCTCATACATAGCATCCAAAGAGTTATCCGAACGAATCAGAGGCCATTCAGTTCGAATCATTTGAATAAAATCCTCATTGTTTAACCAAGATTGATTAAACTTAAAGGGAAAGGCAAACTCCTTCAAATTCTTACGTTCGTTGATGATTGAAAGCGACAATTGTTTTGTGTATTTATACACTTACTTAAGCGTTGAGTTCTAGGGAATAGGGCTGACTTTCAAAGGGATATAAAACATTTTATTAATATTAAAATTGTTTTATTAAATTAAAAAATTCTTTTAACTCATCATTACTTAATGGGGTCGATTTCTAGGAGAGCCATTTAAATGTTTTATTAATAATTAAAAATGTTTTCAAAGGTGGGTCAAACATTAAGTTAATTATTTTATATATTTGGTTTGACACTTCATCTTAATATTTTATTTTGTTGTAAGTTTAAGGTTTTATATGTTAGGGCATCACCAAATGTAAGGGTGTCAAGGGTTTGTTTAATGATTAAAAACATTCACAAGGGTATTAAGATAATTCATTTTAAAGGGAGAAATGTTACTTCAACCAATGGTAAGGGTTGTATGTTTACGGGTCACCATGAGGGATTCAAGGGATAATGCAAAGGTGCAATAGCCATCAAGATGCAACATTAGGGTATTCTTAGCATTTTGAGGGAAAGGCATATATTATAGGGTAGATTCTAGGGTTAGGGACAAAGGTAAGAGTTTTAGGGCCTTTTGTTGGGTCATCAAAGTCGCCACAAGTGAAGACACATAACCATCAAGGTATGGGGGTGCCTAGGATTATCCTATGGTACCATGACCTCATTACAAACACAAATGACCACCGAATGGGTCATTTGGACTCTGCACTTCCTCAACCCACCAAGGAAAATATTCTAGGGTATTAGGGCATAGATTGTGGTGCTTGGGAACCATAGAAATATCTTAGGGGTACTTAACCACTCTAAAGGGTGTACATGGATTTTTCCATTGTCTCGAGGACTCCAAGGGATTCATACTTGGGCTTGGACAATGTCAAAAGGTATCCTTAGATACTGAAAACTACTTAACCCTCAGAAGCTCCTGAAGGGGCACCAAGACACACTTGTTGGAATCAATGACCAGGTGTTGTTGGCATCAATGACAACTTAATTAATAATCTCCCCCTTTTTCATTGATGACAACACCATAAATCTTCTTCAGAAAACACTCCCCTTATTCAAAACTTCTCACCCCCTTTGGAATCAATGGAAAAGGGAACATCCTTTGATCATACTGCTCCCCCTCAGGGCATGCTCCCCTTGTCATAAACTTCTCCTCCTTTTCAAATTTTCTTCTTGTTTGCATTAATGGTAGAAAAAAATTCTTTTGGAAATAATTCTTCTCTTATCATTGAGCACTGATGCTACTTTGACGGACTTGTATTCTGTCACACAGACACTGCTAATACTCAAGTCTGATAATCAGGTACATATCTCTTTTTACACATTCTATGTACACTTCATATCACTGGTCGATAGTCTTAAAAATGGTATTGGGTTTTTCCCAATATTTTCATCATTTTTTGTTTTGATATACTAACTTTATTCTCCATAATTTAGTAGGTTGATGGTTGTTCATGTCATTCAATTGAACTTGCTTTCTTCTCCAAACTTTAACTGGTCCCTACATCTTGCAATGTTTTGCGAAATGACCATAACGATATCAATTGTAACACTGAATGAAAAATGTACCTTGATTTCTTTCTGTAGTGATTTTGTCATGACCTCTGCAATGAATGGCTTTGTGCCCATAGTTGTTACAATTGTAGCAGTGACCATGGAACCTTATAGGATATCTCTAAGCAGTAACTTCTCTTGATTCTTGATGATACGGGATCTTCTGAGAATACATGTATTATTATTAGTATTTTCTTCCTTTTTCATAGAGATTTTATTTTCTTCAATGTTATTCTCAATCTTCGAATTTGTCTTTAACTAAGCAGTTGTTTTGTCCAGATATTCCTTTAGAGAGAGGATCTTAAATTCTTGCTTTTGACAAATTTCTATCTTTTCTTGGAGTTTTCTTAATAGATATTCTTCTATTTTCATGACTTCTTCTACCTTTTTGTTCAAATCAAAGATATTGTCTTCCATCTATCCTTTTGAATTCTAATCATCCTCATGGGATTTTTGTAGTTGACCTTTTAGTACATGATTCTCCTTTTTGAGTTCAGATAGGTCCTTTTGAAATTCAAAGTTTGTCAGACATATCCTCCATAACTCCACCTTCAAGGATTTGATTTCAAGTTCTTATTTTCTTCTTAACTTATCTTCCAATATTTCGTTAGTCTTGTAGGAACTTATCTCATTGTCTTTGTCTTGTAGCTTACAGATCAATTCTTTTTCCTTATCTTCTAGAAGTGTTTTGATTTTGACAATTTCTTGTGATTGCTTTTCAATTTATGTATCTGACTTCTCAAGTTTATCTTTCAAAGAGTTGGATATGGATTCTTTGATTCTGGTAGATTCTTCGACTTGGAGTAGATTCTTTGACTTGGAGTTCTAGATCAATTATGGTCTATGTGTCCTTCTCAGATTCTTCTTGATTCCTTTTCTCAGCTTTGTCCAATTGCTCTTGCAATACTTGGTTCTATTCACAAAGATTTTTCACTTCTTGCGAAACATTAGTAATTTCATTATCTATCATATTTCTATCACAATTCATAGAGCAAGGATTTTCACCATAATTTGAATATTACATTAAAAAAATGGCTCTTATCTTCTATACCAGATAAACATATCTATTTAAAATAATTACAAACAAAGTGTTCAAGGGACTTACCTTCATACTTACTAGGATCTTGTACTGATATTGGCATGGGAATATCTTATGCTTCCTATTCTTCATATGAGTTTAGCTGATGTATTTTGAACGACTATTCTTCAACTGAGTTTCACTTTCCTATTTTTTCCTTTTGTGGATCTGTTAGATATTCAAGCATTAATTCCATAACCTCTACTTCTTGTTCTTTATTGAAGTAGAGTTGTTCTAATCTAATCCATAGTCCCTTAGCTGAAATGCACTTCCCTATATTCTTGTTTTGGATATCTGTTAGGCCTTCAAGGATGGCTTCCATAGCCATAGAATATTTTTCTTTGCTTCCTTCTGAGTTATTTTTTTTACTTTCTTTGGAGGAGTATATCTAGTAAGAAGCGATTTCCATATACCAATTCCTTCTAGCTCAAGAAAAAATTGCATTCTTCTTTTCCATATTAAGTAATTTGTTCCATGAAATAATGGTACTACATTCATTTGGAACCCCATGGTGTGTCAAGGATCTACTTCAAGCTGGTAAGGCTTTCTTGTGAAGAACCCACTCTGATACCAATTGTTGGACACACCAGGTACACTGACAGGGGGGGTGAATCACTATGCGCAACTTTTATTACTTTTTCACTTTTAACAATCAACAACTTATTCAATATAATGCATTACTATTTCATCATTAGCATTATTATCATCATCATAGCATCACCACATAAGAAGAATAGCATGATACACAATACACCAGATTTTATGTGGAAACCCAAGTCTTCAGGGAAAAAGCACAGAAGCCTTTATAATAGTTTTCCATAAATAAATGGAAGGAGGCAACAACCCCCTTATTATAATGGCTTTAATTCTCCAGCTACAACTAGAAGGAGGCTACAACCCTCTGGTTTACATGATACAACTTGAAGGAAGCTCTGACTCCCTATTTATACAGCTACAACTGGAAGGAGGCTACAACCCCGTTTCCTTGCCCCATCCTGCCACCTTAATATGAAGAAACTAATGAACCACAATCACACTTATACCGCATACCTGCTAATGAACACCTGTACTGCACTGCACAATCACTGCACCACATTTGTATCACACTGCTTAACCACTACCACTACTAACCACTACTCATCAACCTGTACAATCCACCTATCCAATCAAGTTGTACCAATCAATTTGTTTCTCACATTAACCGACTCAGCCACTCTGATTCAAACCAATCACTAAACCTATTTTTGATTAATCTCTGCTCTCTAATCACTGCCAAGTCATCCCTGCATACCGACAAGTTATTTCACTACCATATATTTCTCACGTACTTCCTTGCACACCTAATCACACGCACTTACTAAACAAGTAATTTTTCTCTGAACAAAAGACATGCATCATCATAGTGTGTCTTCAAGTAGCATCATCATCATCGTCATCAAGTGTATATATCATGGATCATCGGAGAGTATCAACATTATAGAGTGTACAATGTAAGCATCATAAACATCAAGTGTAATTTATCAAGAGTACATCATTATCGCATGCATTATCTTCATAGAGTAAATCATAGGGTTATATGTATCATCATCATAGTAACATGCATATGCATCATCATAGTATTTTACTCATTACTATATTCAACACTGTACACACTCACTGTACCATATACTTGTACTACTACATGTACATCACTACTATTCATTCATGCTTCAACTTGTACATACCACATTATACCTTGTACACTTGTACACGCTCATACTACTGTACACTCATATACTATACACTCACTATGCACATACTGTTCTATACATATATCATGTACATTCCCTTTCATTCACTATATATTACTTACATATACTATATACACATCCATTTGTACACCCATATGTACATTGACTTGTTTACACATCCACGTGTACATTCACTTGTTTACACATCCACATGTACACTTGCTATAGCTCAAAATGACACATCTCTGCCTGTGACCACTTTCCTATGTTTTCGTCGCATGTTGACACTTCCATGACGACACTTCATGAAAAGTCACTGAAAAAACACCTAACTTGGAGTACCCATATCTTGAGTTTTGTAACTCCGTTTGACCTCATCTTTGAACCGTTGGAAATATGTTTTAGTTAGCTAAAACTTTCCAGAAGACACCAAATTCTGAAAATGCCCAGAAATACCCTAAAAATGAGTTTTCATGTGTACACGACTTTCCTTAAGGCAAACCCGCGTACGTACGCGACTTGCTCTATATAATACCCACATACGTATGCGAGTTGCTATATATAATAGTCAAGTACACCTTATATACGCGACTTTTCTACATTGCAACCTGTGTGTACTCCTCGTGTACACGACTGTTGTTTTTGCAACTCGCGTACGCCTCTTAAAAATGTCAAAAAAATATGAATTTTGAATTTTGGGTAGTTTGGGTAGTTATGCAACTGACTCCTTCAGTTGTAACTACTTTGTCTTCGCCCCTAACTCTTGATTAAGCATATAAATAGAGGTAGGGAGGTCCATGAGAGGAGACTTGAATTTTTGCATCATTATGCTGGAGGAACTGGGACTCTCTTTACCCACACCTTTGCCCTGGTGATCGTCCCCTTGTGTTGCAGAGCTTGGAGGCTGAGTTCTTTGGAGAAGAGAAGAAGCAAAACTAGATCAAGGTTTCATGAGGTGCCAAACTTGAAGAGAAGGTATACTTGTACTTGTTTTCAAGACTAATAAAGATGTGATGTCCTTCTTCTTCCCAAATCATTGTTCAATGTGTGATTGGATTTCTGTTTATGATCATATGATGATGTTAATCAGATTATTATTTCATATTTATTTGATTATCATTTCTTTATATGTGGTCATATTGGTTTGAGGAAGGTATAACTTGTTTTGCAGGTCTCTTGGAGCAAGAGGAGCGAGAGGAGAAAGAAGAGGATTGAAGAGAAAGCTTGGACCATCCTTTAGTTAATCAGGTGTGGACCATTCTAATATTTCCTTGTATTTACTTGCAGAACTATATGCATCCACCTTTCAACCCCAGTATGTTGATGGCCTCTTAAACCCTAGCCATAGGATACTTTCCTTTACAATAGAACTGGCGACTCCGCTGGGGAGAACCTTGTCTATTTGGGGTTTCTCTATCTTTCTTTTAGTCTTTTGCATTGTTTCAGGTCCTTCTTGACACTTAGGAACACTTTATAAGTCTGATAGCACACTTCCCCTACCTTCCTAAGGCATTTTTTGACATTTTTTGGGAGTTTTTCCACCCATACGCGAGTTGCAGACTGAACAGTCGCGTGTCCGGTTTGGTACACGCGACTTTCTATACTGTCAACCTGCGTATGATACGTGAATTGTTATTAATACAACCCATGTGTGCTTGTACGCACGACTTACAGTGTTGTCAACCCGCATATGACACACGACCTGTCAGTAGTGAAATGCGTGTATGCCCCTTTAAACAGTGTTTTTATCCTCTTTTGTGGTTTCTTCTTCTGTTTGAAGGTGTTTTGGTAGGTATTTTGGGGTCCTCTGCAGGTGCATGACTCCAGGGAGTTAGTTTCATTCATTTTGGTTGTTCTTTATCTATGTGGTAAGCCTTTTATAGCATTAGGGTTTTCTCTTTGCTCTTTTCCCCCACCTCCTTTGCTTGGCATGATTTTTTGGATTATGTTTATGGTCAGACTATATCAGTGATCTTTGTATGAGTTCAGAAGCTTGTTGGTGTCCGTTTCCTTCTTCTTTTGTTGGTTAACTTCACCATGCCAAAATAGTTGACTTGTATTTTATGCAAGCCTTCCTTCCAAGTAGGGTTTACACTGACTTTAGGGAATTTTAGAGTCTGTTTGGTGGTTGTGTAGCAGAGTTCCTTTTGCTTGGTTCTTGTTATCTGCATACTTTTGTTTGTAGGTATTTTTTCTTTTGCATTTATAAAAGAAAAATAGAAAGAACGTATACTTGTTGTTGCTACTTCCCCCCCCACCTCCTTCTTTGGATTGACCTTGTTGGACAAGGTACTGAGCAGCCTCTGTAGGTTTAGATTGATACTTGGGACTTCTTGACCTTTGTTTATGTCAATCTTTTTGCTCAGTCTCTTCATTCCAAAGTTGTTGTCTTGTTTACCTTTGTGCGCCTTCCTTTTAGGAGAGGTTGATATCCAACTTTAGGGAAATCTAGGGTTTGTTTGCGGGGTGTAGAGTAGTTGTCTATTTGCTTTGCTTACAGTACTTGCTTGCATTAGTTGATAGGTTGTTTTTCTTTTGCATTTATAAAAGAAAAAGAAAGAAAAAAACACATGTTTGCTTTATATACATGTAGATTAGGTTTTTTAGTCTAGATTGCATGGCATATCATTGTTTTTGAAAAAAAATAAAAAGAATTGTTCTTTTGTGGCTTTCAAGTTTTCTATTTGAAAAAGAAAGAGAATAGTTTTTGCTTTTTGCATTTCACATCTCTTTGCTTAGTCATTTTGTTTGAACTTTGAGTCAAAACACCACATAAGTTTCACGCCATTTACCCTCTGACTAAAAACAACCCTTAAAATAAACGATATAATTTAAAAATTATTAGTAAGTTTTATTTTATAGGGTCATACACCAACTAGCTCAAGCTAGACTTGTGGATTAGGGAGTTTCAACTCTCCACAAGTGTTTAAATTTCAGACATAGTTGGCCAATCACTAGGTAAACCCTTCTCTATGTTGATTGTATCTGGGAAGCTCCTCTCAAACGGGAGTTAAGCACGAGGCCGCGTGGAGACTTGGACTGAGGAGATAATCCTCTGATTCCTTGTCAAAGCGTAGACCAAGGTTTTTACGCGTCTGGGGATTCTGTCTTAGACAGGGTTTTGGGATTTGCTACCCTACCCATGCGTACGAACCAGGCTTGCGAATGTCCCCCCAGACTATCAATATAGTTAAGGTATCCTTTAGTCTCTTTGACATCTAGTGTTCATACACAGGTACACTGGAAGGCTATTTCTAGTTGACCTTGGACGGGCTTGGAAGGTAACCCTGGTAGAAGGTGTGGGAGGGCAGTGGGTGATTCCTCCGCTTGTGCCTAAGAACATCTATAGGGACACCAAGTAACTATCTATCAGCTTTCTTTTGGAAAGCATATCTTATACCTGTTTGTCTGTTTGGCTTTAGGAATTTTTAGTGAGTGCTGTGTGGTTTGTCTGTACTTAGTGTGCCTTTAGGTGTCTGCTTTGTAATTTTCGTTTCCTATCAACCTCAGACTTTGTCTCCTGGTTTGAAACTATGGCTAACACCCCTTCAAACACCAACCAAGAGATCCCCATGCTAGGAACTCCTTGTACTATTCCTCTCATTGGGAATGTTGGTGTTCCCTTGATGGCCACCTGGAATCTACTTGGATTCACCCTAGGGCTACCGGTGTGATTGTTTTCCACTCCAACTATCCTGAATGCTCCTGATGCTTCTCAAGTAAGCTCCTTATATCAAGGGCATCAAAACACTGCTTCCCATTCACCTATAGTTGATTCTCCTACTCCTTCTACCTCATGCAGTGAAAGTACTGATACTAGTAACCAACAGTCTAAAAGGACTAAAAGAAGGAGGAATAGGAAGAAGGCACATAAGCAAGGGGGCACCTGTTTAACCTTTATAGGTCATGTTGAACCCAGTCTCCCAGCCTATGCAGTTCATGCTGGGGGAACCTATCCAACCTGTGTAGGTCATGTTGGATCTAAGCATTCAACCTCTACAGGTCAAGTTGAACCTCACCACCTAGCCTCTACAGTTCATGCCGGGGGCACCTATCCAACCTCTGCAGGTCATGTTGGATCTAAGCATTCAACCTCTGTAGGTCAAGTTGAACCTCACCACCCAGCCTCTGAATTTCATGTTGGGGGCACCTATCCAACCTCTATAGGTCATGTTGGATCTAAGCACTCAACCTCTGCAAGTCAAGTTGATCTTCACCATCCAGCCTCTATTGGTCATGCTGGTGGGATCCTTCCAACCTTTCCAGGTCACATTGGATCCAGTCACTCAACCTCTGTGGTTCATGCTGAGGGCACCTGTTCAACCTCTGTATGTCAAGTTGAACCTACCCATCCAACCTATGGATGTCATGTTGGATCCATCCACCCAGCCTCTGTGATTCATGTTGGGGGCACACACTCAACTGCTGTAAGGCATGTTGATCCTAACCATTCAGCCTCTGTTGTTCATGCTGGTGGTGCTCGTCCAACCTCTGCAAGTCATGTTGACCCCAGTCTCTCAGCCTCTGCAAGTCATGCTGGGGGAAACCTCTCAACCTCTGCAAGTCATGTTGGGGGCAGTCTCTCAGCCTCTGTGGTTCATACTAAAGACAATCCATCAATAACTGTGAGTCATGTTGACACTGTTGAAAATACTAACTGTTAAAAACACAAGCCCAAGTTTCCTTGTAAGCTTTGTGAGGGAGACCACCTTACTTATAAATTCCCTTCTATCGCGGAGGTGTGAAGCATTTGGTTTCATGGTCATCCCGTTTTTGAACATTCTGAATCTTTTCAAAAACCAACCTCTCTTAGTCAGGTTGGACCCAGTCACCCAGCCTCTGTATTTCATGCTGGGGGCAAAATATCAACCTCTGTAGGTCATGTTGAGAGCAAACAGTCAGCCACTGCTAGTCATGTTGACACCATTGAGAAAACTGGTCGTTCGAAGTGCAAACTCAAGTTCCCTTGTAATTTATGCGAGGGAGATAATCTTACTCACCAATGACCTACTATCGTAGAGGTGTGAAGAGTGTGGTCCGAGACTCAAGAATTTCCTTCTCCTGAACAACCTATAGTTTCTCAACAATCAACTCAACCTTTGGTTGATCAAGTGGTCGAACCAATCTCAGATTTGGTCGATCCCACTCTTCTTTCGGAGAGTGACCTTGATGTGATTGAACCAATGTCATCTTTGGTCAATCCCACTCTCCCTTTGGAGAGTGACTTTCACGAAGTGGTTGAATCGATTCCATTGTCGATCAATTCCACTCTTCCTTTGGAGAGTGAGGTGTCTGCTAGTCACATTTTCTTCACTGCCTGTTTAGAAATTACTGAACAAGGGGGCACTGAACTCGCTTCGGATCAACCCCCACCAAGCTCTCGGATTGCTTCCTTTGAGTGGGATAGCCTAGTTGAGCAGTGCCTTCCTTCTAATGCACCTTTCCATATAAAGGTAAAAGTTGAACAATACACGATTGCTCATTCTATTGTTGATGAAGGAGCCTCAGTTAGTATTTTGTCTGCTCGTGCTTGGGGAGGCATGGGATCTCCTAGCCTTGTGTCGACATCTAGTCAGTTACTGGCGTTTGATAGAAGAACTTGTATAGCCTTGGTAATTCTTGCTCAAACACCTGTTACTTTGGGTGGGTAGACCATCTTAGTTGACTTCATGGTGATAGAAGACCCCTTAGACTTCAATATGCTCCTTGGACGTGATTATATCTATGCGATGCAAGCTGTGGTGTCAACATTATTTTGTGTGATGTACTTTAATCATGGCAAAGAAATTGTCACTATCGATCAGTTGGATTTTCTTGATCCATCTCCTGACCCAACTAGAGACCAGGTTTTTTTATTGATTCCCAGTGTTTCTATAGACACTTCCCTGCCACAGGTGAACTATGTGGCCTCATGTCCTTTGCGTTCAATTGCTACTAAGAAGCAGCCTCTATTTTCATGCTTACCTTCTTGGGACTTGGTCCCAGCAGCTGACCAGGTGATTCATCCTCTACACACTGTGGAGCCTTCTCTCCACTCTGTCAATCCATTTGAAAGTATAGATATGTGTCTTATCTCAGATGATCTCCTTCCTTCGGATGAAGTCTTCTTAGAGTCTTTGGCAGAGTCTGATATTCTTTTAGATGTCGGTTCAGTTGTGACTAAGTTTAACCCTGATTTTCCTAGTAAGCATGACCTTTCTTCTTATGTTGGTCTTGTTGAGTCTTTTGACTCCTCCTTTGAATAGCAAGTCAGTGATCCTGATGAGTTTGATTTTTCTTTTGAAGTTTTCAACTCTTGTGATACTAAGTTTTCTCTTGTAGACTCTATCTCTCCTGTTGATTTTTGCTCTCCTTCAGAGGTTAATCTTATTGATTATAAACCCTCAAGCCTTGGTTCTATAGAATATTATTTAGTTCATTCTGCCTTGACTTTACCTTTTATAGAAGATAGAAAAGTCACACGTGTTTCTACCAAAGTGACCCGCATCGGATTGTTTCTTTTGAATATGATTCTGATGTTGTTGTTTCTTGGAGATAGGATTTTTAGTTGGATTCACAATTGTTTACTAGCCTTGTCTTGTTGTTCAAGTTGTAACTACATTTTCATGTATCCTGCTCGTGCTTTTGAGCCTAATGCCGGCTTCCACACTTTTAGCTCGTTGTATAATCCCTCATCTTTGTTCTCATCGTCTCTAAGCCTTGTATCATTTTTCCTTTGCAACTTGACACCCTTTACCTTGAGGATATGTTCCCCAAGTGTCTTTATCCTGCTCACGTTCCTTGCATTATGTATAGGTTTGTTCCCTGTGCTTGGAACTAGTTTCGCTTGCCCCTGACACTCGTCTCCTCGCATTTAGAGCATTCTTTCTACTCTCCTTCGAGCTCGTTAAAAATAGTAAGGAGGCCACGAGTTGACTTTTTCGGACTCGTTAAAACTTCACGGGAAAGATATTGAGTTTCTTTAGGCCCAAGTATGACTCGTCAAAATAGACTTGACTGCCGAGTAAACTTGTCCATTCAGGCTCATTAAGAATATGTGAATGTGCATCCAAATTGGTGGTAGGTTATCACTTTCTCGAACCATGTGGAATAATACGAGAAAGGAACACTCTATTTTCTTCGGAATTGAGAAGAGTATTCTCAGGCATAGGTTTATCACTTTTCTGGACCTGAGGGACTAAACTTACGGAAATGGAACCCCCGGTATGAGCTTAGTTTTTTCTTTTTCTTGCTCTGAACCTAAACATGAAAAAGATTCTGAGTGTAATTTATGTCTTTGTCATGCTCGCTAAACCCTAAAGAACAAAGCATCGAGTTCACTGTTGTAAGCCCCATTTCTCGTAATCAAATGGATATTTCCGAGTGATCTTTCCTTCCTTCACACTCGTAAAACTCAGGCTATATGCTGCTTTTGAAGGAGCGTTGGGTAGGTGGTAATTTAACCTTTTTCAGACCTTCTTGACTAAGTACAAAAAATGTGTGCCTTTTCTTCTTCGGAAGTTAAGAGAGTTCTTCTGTGGTTTGTTTTATATTTTTATGGCCTCAGGAGACTAAATTGGACAAAAAAGCACCCCCTGGAGTCTTCTTTGGAGTTTTTAGACTCTCTAAACTATGAAAACACCATCGAGCATGTACTAGTTCGGGCTCGTAAAATCCATGAATCAATGCTTTATCAAGCATTCTTCTTTCTTTTCTTCAAGCTTTCCAAAAATGAAGATGGTACCGAGTTTGCTTTCTTGGACTCGTTAAACCTTTACAAGAAAGAGGGGAAGGGAAGTTCATTCACATGTTTTTTATATCATGGCAGCAAGTCTTGTTTCCTTGAACAAAGCACCAGTTTTGTGTCTATCAATAGTTGGGTCCTAGTGTTTTGAACTTAACCTAATTTAGAGTTTATTACTCCTCCAGTTGGTCTATTTTCCAATTATATGGGGAATCTGTCTATGTCTCCTACATTGCAGATTTGTTTCGTTGGTCCTTTTGTGTGAAAAGCTGCCTAAGTCACTTTTTTGTCGTGCTCACTGTTCAAGGATTAAACCTTTGTCGACCATTCTACATTTGCCTTGACCTTTTGTGTCAGCCATTCCCTGGTATTAGTTCATTACATCATGCCTTCGGCGGTCCTTGTCATGAAATTTAGTACCAATTCCAGATCCAATTAGTCTTTGACTTACCTCATGTTGGATGATGAAGGATGCCTTAATGCCTTCCTTCCAACGGATCTCTTCCCATCGACTGCAACACATCTTGCTCTGGGAATGAGATTTAGAATTTTATGACAGTACCTTAGGGATTGTAGTCATCAATGGAAATTCCCCTCACTATTGGGTAGTGGAAATACCTTAATGTCTCCTACTCGATGGATTCTTCAATTGTTCGACTTCAAGTCCTTGTAATCACACTTGTTAGAATGTACTAGGTACCTTGGGGACCATTTTCATTAATGGTGGTTTCCCTCGCGTTTGTTAACGGTTCTCCTTATTGACCGGTAATCAAACGGTTTCCTCCATGTTCGACTTCAACTCCTTTATTTCGCATGGTTAGGATTCGTACCTTTTGGGCAGTTTGGATTGAAGACCTTGGGCCAACAGTAGCATCGTTATTTTTCTATTGCCCAAGTTACGCAAGACCTTGTTACACTTTATATGACATTTTGCTGAGACATAGATCCACCTTGTATTTTTGTGGCTATGATCGATTGTTGAGTATGGATCCACCTTGTTCATTTGTGGCCATGACTCCTTTAGATTTGATATGGTGCCTTTTGCATATTGAGTGACCATGATAGTTTCATCAGTTATACATATGTTGGATCCGCCTATATATTTATGGCGATGTTTTGTATATGGACGTGTATGTCCCAGAGATCATTTTTTTCTGACATTTATCTCTCTTTCAGGTACCTTTGTTTGAGCCTTTTGATCTTGGATTCTCTGCTCTCTCCATACTCAGTCGTTTCCTTTATAATGTATTCCGGCTATCATCTTCCCCTCTAACCTCATACATTAGGGGGCATCTGTTATAGCTCAAAATGACACATCTATGCCTGTGACCACTTTCCTATGTTTTCATCGCATGTCGACACTTCCATGACGACACTTCATGAAAAGTCACTGAAAGTCACTGAAAAAACACCTAACTTAGAGGACCCATATATTGAGTTATGTAATTCTGTTTGACCTCATCTTTGCACCATTGGAAATATATTTCAGTTAGCTAAAACTTTTCAGAAGACACCAAAGTTTGAAAATGCCCATAAATACCCTAAACATGAGTTTTTGTGTGTACGTGACTTTCCTTAAGGCAAACCCGTGTACGTACGCAACTTGCTCTATATATTACCCGCGTACGTACATGAGTTGCTATATATAATAGTTGCGTATGCCTTATATACATGAATTTTCTGCATTGTAACCCGTGTGTACTCCTCGTGTACACGACTGTTGTTTTTGCAACCTGCGTACGCCTCTTAAAAATGTCAAAAAACTACGAATTTTGAATTTTGGGTAGTTATGCAACTGACTCCTTCAGTTGTAACTACTTTTTCTTCACCCCTAACTCTTCCTTAAGCATATAAATAGAGGTAGAGAGGTCCATGAGAGGAGACTTGAATTTTTGCATCATTATGCTGGAGGAATTGGGACTCTCTTTACCCACACCTTTGCCCTGGCGATCGTCCCCTTGTGTTGCAGAGCTTGGAGGCTGAGTTCTTGGAGAAGAGAAGCAACAAAACCAGATCAAGGTTTCGTGAGGTTCCAAACTTGAAGAGAAGGTATACTTGTACTTGTTTTTTGAAGATTAATAAAGATGTGATGTCCTTCTTCTTCCCAAATCATTGTTCAATGTGTGATTGGATTTCTGTTTATGATCATATGATGATGTTAATCATATTATTATTTCATATTTTTTTTATTATCATTTCTTTTTTATGTGTTCATATTGGTTTGAGGAAGGTATAACTTGTTTTGCAGGTCTCTTGGAGCAAGAGGAGCGAGAGAAGCAAGAAGAGGATTGAAGAGAAAGCTTGGACCAGCCTTCAATTAATCAGGTGTGGACCATTCTAATCTCTGATGTTGCTTGTATTTACTTGCAAAACTATATGCATCCACATTTCAACCCCAGTATGTTGATGGCCTCTTAAACCCTAGCCATAGGATACTTTCCTTTACAACAACACTTATTGAACATACAGACACGTCACTATAAATGCACTTGTACATACATTACTATCCACATTCTTGTCTACTATATAATTTTTTTATTGTACATACATACCTTTATCAATCATGTATACCTTGTCAATACAGATCTTGTAATGTAGATGACCTCTCACACATAGTGTATCCACAAACTCGGTCCTGTACTAGCTTTTGCTGCTGACTGTTGACATCACAAAAATATGTCTCTGTGGAACAACTTCACATGCTACCTTTTGCTGTTGACTGTTGACTTAAGTTTGGACTATACAAGGATTGTTATATGTTTAAGTACACCCAAAAAATAATTGTGGAAGAGTGAAGGAAACAACAACAAAATAAAACTCAAATTTGGACGGTTTGGAGGGTAAGAAGGCATGTAAATAAGAGAAGTGATCAACCTCCGAAACTTGCAAAAAGGACTATATGTTACAGCAGTGAACCCAAGAAATTGAAGACAAAAAAATGGTTACTATATCTATGATAAATTAGGTCTGCAATGACAGTCCTCTCTATTATACAAACTGTACACTTCCACAGGCAACGAAAACCTCAGTCCAAACTCGCATTCGTTTATGATTGAAAGTGACAAGTGTTTTGTGTATTTATACACTTACTTTAGCATTGAGTGCTAGGGAATAGGGCCGAATTTCAAAGGGATATAAAACATTTTATTAATATTAAAATTGTTTTACTAAATTAAAAATTGTTTTACTAAATTAAAAATTGTTTTAACTTATCATTACTTAATGGGGCCGACTTCTAGGAGAGACATTTAAATGTTTTATTAATAATTAAAAATGTTTTCAAAGGTGGGTCAAACATTAAGTTAATTATTTTATTTATTTGTTTTGACACTTTATATTAATATTTTATTTTGTTGTAAGTTTAGGGTTTTATATGTTAGGGCATCACCACTTGTAAGGGTGTCAATGGTTTGTTTAATGATTAAAAACATTCACAAGGGTATTAAGATAATCCATTTTAAAATACTAAATGTTACTTCAACCAATGGAAAGTGTTGTATGTTTAAGGGTCGCCATGAGGGCTTCAAGGGATAATGTAAAGGTGCAATAGGCATCAGTATGCAACATTAGGGTTCTTAGCATTTTGAGGGCAAGGAATATATTATAGGGTAGATTGTAGGCTTAGGGACCAAGGTAACAGTTTTAGGGCCGTTTTGTTGGGTATTAAAGTCACCACAAGTGAATACATATAACCATCAAGGTGTGTGGGTGCCTAGGATTCTCCTAGGGTACCATGACCTCATTACAAACACAAATGACCACAGAAT
Source organism: Pseudotsuga menziesii (assembly GCA_001517045.1). Lineage (NCBI taxonomy): Eukaryota > Viridiplantae > Streptophyta > Pinopsida > Pinales > Pinaceae > Pseudotsuga > Pseudotsuga menziesii. Next base: position 480,960 of record LPNX010453006.1, read on the forward strand.
GGGTCATTTGGACTCTACACTTCTTCAACCCACCAAGGACACTATTATAGGGTATTAGGGCATAGATTTTGGTACTAGGGAACCTGGGGAACCATAGAAATATATTATGGGTACTTAAACACTCTAAAGGGTGTATAGGGATTTTTCCATTGTCCCAAGGAATCCAAGGGATTCAGAGTTGGGATTGGACAAGGTAAAAAGGTATCCTTAGACACTGACTACTGCTTAACCTTCAGGGGCTCCTCAAGGGGCACCAAGACACACTTTTTGGCCTCAATGACCCGACGATGTTGGCATCAATGATAACTTAATAAAAAGATTAGTACCAAATTAGACAAATATAGGAAATGCAGAATCAATTCAACTTCACAGATGTCATGATGGAGATAGCTAACAATAAGTGTTTAGATCTAATTGTTGATCAAATGTTCACTATTTAGTTAATGGGTAGTAAAATCAGCACTTTTAATGAATAGTTTTGGCGAATTCCAAGATGCTCCAATTCAATTATGAATAAATCTCTCTCATATAAGTTCTCTTTAAGAATGACTAGATATTTCCCTCTCAGCTAGTAGTGGAAATCATAGTTATCCCTAGTAGTGGAAATCAATCTGAACAATTAGCACCACCAACATCAAGGTACATAAATGGATTGATGTGTTTGATTAAATTCCAATCCCATACCCTCATACATGATAGAATCTAGTGAAAACATTGCAAACCTAAAATCCTGAAAAAAATTAAGCCTATTGAATTTTGAATGGGATACAAAATTATAATTTTTGCATTTGAAGTCCGATGAGGTTGGAACCACTCAAACATCCTAAAACAATTAATATTAATGCCAAAAATTTAAGTAAAAGTGGCATTTTCATAATCCCTATAGAAAATGAAAGATAAGGAGAATACCACTTTTACTTTAAGAACTTAATATTACTATTTAATATTGTCAGTGATGACAAGGTCAAGGGTTTTCCTTTGTTGTCTACCTTTATATAGAAATAACATTAGTAGGATCCCAAGGATAGTTACCCCCCACCTCTCACTTAATTTTTTGGTTTAAAAAAAATGAAAAAAATAACGCATATGTATGGACTGTACATAATTGACCAGTTTTGTATGAAACCAAACGGTTTTGAGGAAGGAGGCCAGTTTCATATGCTAGGGAGTATCTAAGATCCAAATATAGGAAGCTATGGATGAGAATCACATTGGTAAATTATGTTTTTGTAACTTGACTTTCAAGACACGAATATAAGTCAAATGGAACTTCAAAGCTATAGGAATTATCCCTTTCTTCTTTACTATTGAAGCTATCCTCTTTATCATCATCAAGGATATCTTGTATCACCTTGATGAAACAAGATTTGGAATTTACTTGTATAGCATACAAGAACGTCTCTTATACCCGACACTATATGTCCTTGCTGTCAATTCTCTAGGTTAAAATTTTGGATATAAAATTAAAATGGGTCTTATCAGAGGTACTTTCCTGCATTAGCACAAGAAAAAGTTGGTCAACCTTCATTTTGCTAATGATTCCCTTCTTAACCATCCATGTTGATAAAGTAGTCATACAACATACCACAAGTTTTAATGCCTTTTATTTTAAACATACCTTTTGTATTATCATTATGCCTTTGATTCTGAAAACCAATGCAAAAAAGACAGGATATACCTTCACAAAGATATTGATGATAAGTTTTCTGGATGTAATTCAACATGGTTGTTTTCACATCATGAGGCATTGACTATAGATTTTTCCCTTGGATGAGATGCAGGATCAAATTACTTGAAACATCAAGAAAAATCCTATACATTTGTATAATAATACTATCATGTTGTCTATAATATTCAGAAAAATTTTTAAATGGTCCTGCTACAACCCATTGCACTATTACTACTCATAGTGCTATTCTAAATCTAGCTTATGTTATAAAACATGCAAGATATTAAATACTGTCGATAGAGTAAGAGAAAGTTATGAAAATCAACAATGGGGCATATTAATTACAAGTAGAACTATTTGTTTGGACATCCAGGAGATACCCTGATACTCAAACTTATAATACATGTCCTAGACCCTTTAAACATGAAGGTAATATGGAGGACCTGCATAATAGACTGTGTAGTTGTCAAGCATGGTGCATCACTTATGTGCAAGTAGAAACACAAGAAAAATAACGTGCTCATTTTGACATACATATCGATTGGTGTTTCTTATTTATGGAAACAATCAAATGTTTCTGCTCTTTATTGTAAAGTGTAGGTCTTGGCATACCCGATATAAGATTTCTAATCCTGATGCAAACCAAGATTTTGAAGAAGTTAATGAGGATCTTTAAGTAAGAAATTTTGATATTTCGAAACCATAATGTCAACAAATTTATTGTAATATATCTATTGATCTTGTAGATGAAAATCGGACCTCTTTAGGGCATTATATGTGATTATCAAAGCAAAAGCAGGCTAAGTTTCTTGTGATCCTAAAGATATGCAAGAAGGAACCCAAAACATACCAGAACAATCCTGCACATGGGCAGATAGGTTGATAATTATTGTTCTGACTATATGTACATTGTGTTAATGTGGTGTCATGCCATATACTGTATATGCATAACTATAACATTTTTTGATTCACTCTATTTCAGTTTGCTGATGTATTCCATACTTTTGTGGCCCAGTTTTCTACCTATGGGCCTTCTATGTGATATGGGTGGAGTGATGACCGCGAGAAGATGTTATATTTTTTCCTTGTTCTACTACTATGCCATGTCAAATGATGATGATGATGTATTACTTGATACTATACTAAATTGTTTACTATTACTACATGATACATTGTATTTTATTGTTTTGATGAGTCACAACTAGTAGTACAGTCCATAGGCTGACAAGGGTGAAGGGACGTTGCTGATTTAATGGCATACCATGCACCAAGATGACTACTCTTAATTTTGTATTTCTAAGGATTATTCCCCCTTCTTTGGTTCCATATTTTAGCTTTTATCACTTCATCCATACCCCCCCATCTTGTGTTAACATCCCATGGGCTTAAAGTTGGTCGATTGACTCTTGTTCTCCCCCTTTTTGGATCTGTCATCATATGTGCTTTACTATTACACAACTATGTCTAATGGTTTCTATGTTGTATCGAATCCTCAGTACATGAAGCTTTCAGGTATGTTGAATGCTCCTCATGATCGACTGTCAATAGTCAAGAAGATCTACAATTGAGCAATGCCTTCTACTAAGAACCAAAATTCCTTATGCTATTATTATAAATTGTTAACAATTGGAAGAATAGGTAATCCCTATTGGGGATATGTGCAGTCGTTAGCAACAGGTTCTATTCCTGTTTGCATACATATGCTTTGATAGATAATAGGAGTTCAGTCTTGACTCTTAATATACTAGTTTCACATATACAATAATGTCAAATGGTTTTGATTATGGGAAGGGTAGATCGTGGGACCCTAATATATATTATCATTTCTTGTCCTAAAGGGGCAATGTTTTTTAAATCGATGGATGTTTATTTGCACTTTAATTTTATTTGTTAGAGGATTTCATCGTGGTTAATAAGGATAAAAAATGTTGTATAAGTCATGAATAATAATGCAACTAATTATATAATAGGGATACAACATGCTATGTAAGTCATAACTTATAATGCAACTAATTATACAGCCACTGGTAGTAGCATGTTACGACAAATACCCTAGTTGATTTTGATCAACAAGGGTAGCCCACTCCATAGATTTCATGTAGGAAAATATTGACAATTAGATTTTGTTAAGTGGCTGAGGAGGTTATGGCCATAACTATTCCAATTTGTAATCATACCTTAGTGCTTAACCAATTCACATGTAGGGAGTCGGTGAGTCATGCAATCACTCAATTTGCTACAACTTTCATTTCTCTTCAATCAATTTAAAGTCAAATAATGGACTTGAATAGAATGTTTGTTTATGAGCTGCGGGTTTCTTCTCTATTCATCAAGAAAGCAGTATGATTGCTCTTGCTAATTGATACTCTTATTTATAGATTCCTTATGGGAATCCGCAAAGGAGGTGTGCCCTTTGAGTGAACCTTTGGCATTACGTAAAGGTTCTTAATATGGTTGATGGAGAGAAGCCTCCCATGGGCTATATATATTAGGCCATGGATATAAAATAACTTTCTAAACAATCTATTAGGGCATATTATTGAAAAAAGGGTGACAATATTGAAAAAAGGGTGAAATTTGGTGTTGCTAGAAGCCATATGATTCAACAACAACTTGCCTTGGACAGATGACTCTTCAACCAATTGTGCTAACCCTTGGGCCTTGGGGATTAACCTAGCTGAACTTATCCACCCTAGCCAAGTCAATCCATTTTCACGTGCTTCCCATGAATCCAAAATCTCTGGAGATCCGCGTCCTGCAACAACATCATTTCCATTATCCAAGGAGACTCTATTGGGTGAAGGTAGATACGCTATTCTTCACATAATACATGAAGCAAACTGCCTCAAACAAATCTCTAACATAGTAAATTATGTGATTAATACTCATTTCATGTTGAATATATAAATTCAAGACTTATATCTCAACATAAAAGGTACCTTGTTGCAACTGACTTTTGCTCCATTACAGGAAAAAGTATTTTCTGAATTTTTAATGCATTTATGAAGAAACTTGAAACATTTCTCAAAAGATGTAGACCGTTTCTAGAGAAACCAGTTCCCATTCCAGAAACAGAAAACAGTGGTCAGAAACAACATTTTTGACAGGTTTCCCATTTATGAAGGGTAGTTTCACTTAAAAACACAACACAAACGGCATATGTTTAGTTACTTAGCTTGCAATTCATCTTGTATCTAATATAATTGGAGGGTATTTGAAAAAATACACCAAAAGAATAGGAACATAATAGAATATGAACACTGTTAGACGGAAATACACACCTCTTGCGGACAAGAGCTGGTTCCCTAGTTTGAATGGTTCAGATCTAGAACAAAACACAAACACCAAATGTTAAACTTCCCCTAGACCTGGTTAATCAACTGAATGGAATGCCATGATAATTCTCTCAAAGGTTTTCCTCGCTATCCTTGAAGATTACTGCATAAGAACTTGTAAAATATGGAAAACAACAAGAGAAACATGATAGCATACAACATAATCAACTATATCTATGCTCATGACTAAGGAATCAAGCAATATTTATAAATGAAATAGCATATATGGGAAATAAAATACATTCTTTATCAATAAATGATTGGAGAGACTACAACCTTCATGACTTGGTGTTGAGAGTTCCTTCCAATGGCTCCTTCCCTCTAACTTCACCTTGCCTCCAAAGACTCAAGAATGATTTTGAAAGAGTTTGGGTATGAAACACAATTCTTCCTCCTTTTTCCCATGGGGGGTGAACCAGTATTTAAAGGCATGGGAGGATAGGAACGGTTGAGGATATCATGGGTGAGGTGGAGATTAGATCCTAAAAGGGAGGATCTCAAGCTCCAGCTGGTCCTAAGCCATAGGGATGAGGCTCCACATAGGTCAACTTCGAGAATCCTCTCGAAGCTTCTCTTTTTTCCTTGAAAACTCGAGCACCGCTCCTCCAATGAAGAAAATAGGCAGTGTTGAGGGGGCACTGATTCTTGCAGTAAGGTAAAGAGTGGTGGCACCACTCTTTGCTCATGTATCAGGAGCAGTGCTGGCTCTTTGCTTCTTGGGTAACACTTTTTGTCAATGGGGAAAGAGCGTTACCAACTCAAAAGAGGGAAAATTGCACGGGGTTAATTTATTCCTTCATTTCTCTAGAGAAAACTATGAGGGATTGGAGCAGACAAGGGGATACCTATCTCATAACATGAGGGTGACAATATTTCGGTATAACACACCTCCTACGGACAAGAGCTGATTCCCTAGTCTGAATGGTTCAGATCTAGAACAAAACACAAACACCAAATGTTAAACTTCCCCTAGATTTGGTTAATCAACTAAATGGAATGCCATGATACTTCTCTCAAAGGTTGTTCTCGCTATCCTTGAAGCTTACTACAGAAGAACCTGTAAAAGATGGAAAACAACAAGAGAAACATGATAGCATACAATATAATCAACTAGATCTATGCTCATGACCAAGGAATCAAGCAATATTTATAAATGAAACAACATATATGGGAAAGAAAATAAATTCTTTATTAATAAATGATTGGAGAGACTACAACCTCATGCCTTGGTGTTGAGAGTTCCTTCCAATGGCTCCTTGCCTCCAAAGACTTAAGAATGATTTTGACAGAGTTTGGGTATGAAACACAATTCTTCCTCCTTTTGCCCATGGGGGTGAGCTAGTATTTAAAGGCATGGGAGGATAGGAATGGTTGAGGATATCATGGGTGAGGTGGAGATTAGATCATAAAAGGGAGGATCTCGAGCTCCAGTTGGTCCTAAACCATAGGGATGAGGCTCCACGGAGGTCAGCTTCGAGAATCCTCTCAAAGCTTCTCTTTTTTCCTTGAAAACTTGAGCACCACTCCTCCAATGAAGATAACAGGGGATGCTAAGGGGGCACCACTTCTTGCAGTAAGGGAAAGAGTGGTGGCACCTCTCTTTGCTCATGTATTAGGAGTGGTGCTGGCTCTTTGCTTCTTGGGTAATTCATTTTGTCAATGGGGATAGAGCGTTACCAGCTCAAAAGAGGGAAAATTGCATGGGGTTAATTTATTCCTTCATTTCTCTAGGGAAAACTCTGAGGGATTGGAGCAGGCAAGGGGATACCTATCTCATAACATGAGGGTGATGAGATTTTGGTATAACAGGGATGCCCCCCAAAGTATAATGGCTAGAGGGAAACGATAGGCAATATACTTTGAAAGAACAAGGTATAGTGTCGAGGAAAAGGTCCAAAGGTCAGAACTTCTCAAACGTCACCAACTTTCTGCAGCATATTTTGATACATGTCCCAAATGAATCACAACATGGCTACCGACCAATACAACTCAGATCCATGTGAGATACAAAAAATTCATGGCTACTAAAATATAGCATATATCCATGCGAAGAAGACTCAAATTTGGACATAGCTACTAGACATACAATGTAGATCTATGTCATACAGACACAAATATGAGCACAAACACGAACATACAAATGTGGATCTATGCTAGGACTCATACAAATACTCCATCGCAACCTGGGGAAAGCAATGAGTGCTTAACAAGTACCCAGGGTCTTCGTCTCGTCTTCCACAAAGTCTGATTCTATCCATGTGATTACAATGATTTGAAGTCAAACATGGTAGAAACCACTTGATTACCTGTCAATGATGTGAACGGTTAACAAGTGCGAGGGAGATCACAATTAATGTCAATGATTCCCAAGGTACTCTAGTACAATCTACTAAGTGTGAATATATGTTTTGATGTCGAACACTCAATCGAATCTCTTGATCAAAGGTCAATTATGTGAACCTATGTCGAAAGCGAGAGAATCTGTCATTAATGCATATAGATCTCAAGGTACTAAACTTGTTTCTAAGACTAATTCCTGGATGATGAGCTGATGTTGACAGGAATAGACTCGTCAAAGGAGGGCCATGATGAATCCCACATCGACGACACGAAACTCGGAACAAAGTTCTGGAATGTTGTAGATAATGTAACCATAGGATTGACTCAAAAAGGTTGTTTTGACTGTAGGTGTAAACTCTCAAAACAGTTTCCATTTGAACATAAGGTGGCATGACTGAAGACTTGGCAGCCTTGACTTGACGAGTCGAAACACAATGCGAAAATGGACAATGCAATCTTTGACTCAAAGGAGGGGCATATGAGTTTAGACAATGCAATGAGTCCAAACTCATATGTTTTACGAACCTGAGAAAGGAGGGGTTCGTTCCCCAAAAAGGGTCTTTCAATGTTTAATTTAATGAGTCCAATGAAAGAAAACTCAGTGTAGTTCATGTTTCTGAGAGTCTGAACAAACTAAAGAAAACTCCAAAGGGTCCTTTTTTGTATGATTTAGTCCCTAAGGCCTAAAAAAGTATAAAATAATACCTTAGAGAACTCTTCCAGTCATGATTGGCTGGAGTGTTCCTTTTTTGTAAATAGTCCATCCAAACCGAAAAGGAGATAACCTATCGTCAGAGAGACGACTCTTCAAATAGTTTTACGAGTATGAAGAAGACAAGTACTCGACTATATTTTCACATTTTAAGAGTCTGAAAAGATCTTAAAGAAGACTCTATTAACCTTTTTCATGTTTGAATCCTAAAAAGTAATAAACTAATCTCAAACCAGTTTTCATGTTTTAACCAGAGTGCGAAAAATGAAAAGTAAGCTCAAACCATCTTACTGTTTTTAACGAGCTCGAAGATCAGTTGAAAGAATGCTCAAAGATTGGTTTCATTTTTATGCAAGCTCAAAACCAATGGGTAAACTATGCTTTAAAAAATCCCATTAACATGTTATACAGAGGTTGGAAGCTTGCCCCCAGCATGATTGCTAGCGAAGCTTACCCCTAGCATGGTTTCTAGGGGCTCGACATGCCCCCCAAGCTTCGTTTTGTCTGACGATTATTCTTCCATACCCAACCTAAAAACCTGGTTACTAATGTGAAAATGTTCACCAATGAGGTAGGAAGAATGAGAATCAGGCAGGTGAAAAGAAGGTTCAAGTTCAAAACTAAAGGGAAGACTTGACTCAAGGGAAGGGGATCTGTTTTTTTTTACACAAGCTTGAAACCGAAGGTAACTATGCTTGGAACATGGTTTCATTTTTATGCAAGCTTGAAACCAAAAGGTAAACTATGGTTAAGGAAACCTACTTCATTTTTTAATGAGCTTGAAATAGAAAATGAACTATGCTCAGGAATGGTTTCATTTTTATGCAATATTGAAACCAAAAGGTAAACTATGCTTGAGGAGATCCATTTCATTTTTTAACGAGCTTGACATAGAATGGGAACTTTCCTCATAAGAATTTGTTTCATTTTTTAACGAGCTTGACACAGAATGAGAACTATGCTCACATGCATCTGTTTCATTTTTTAACGAGCTTGACACAAAATAGGAACTATGCTCACAGGCATCTGTTTCATTTTTTAATGATATTGAAATAGAATGGGAACTATGCTCACTAACCTGTTTCATTTTTTAACAAGCTTGACTCAGAATAAGAACTATTCTCACGAACCTACTCTTAACCAACATGATATCCAAAGGTTGGTAGGTTTCCCCCATTTCATAAAAGCTAGCGGCTTAGCTCCATTATGATGTCCATAGACTAGAGCCATGCCCCCCATTTTACCTATGATGGGAAGAAGCTAACTAGAAGAAGGGGAAGGAACCACAAGAACATGTGGCACATTCAGGGTAGTCTGATTACTAGGAGTGATGTGATGGTCAGGTGTAACAAAGGAAAGTTGATCAATGGTCATGATCTTCCCATCATGGGGAAAATGCATAACTCTAAAGAGTGTGGACACTACAACTTTCATGGTGTAAACATAATTACATCCAAGGAGTAGATTAAAATCTAAGGGACCTTGGACCACCATAACATCAATGCAGACAGTTTTCCCTCCTAATGTAATAGGAAAATAAGGAAGGGTCCCTAAAGGTGCAGTAGGTCTTCGATTAAAATCCAGTATCTGATCGGTGGTTGACACAAGCTGAGGAGAACCTAAAGCTTGCCAAGAATTTGAGGATAGAATACTAACAGAAGCCCCTTCGTCAATAATAGTGCAAAGTATCCGCCTAGCAGTAACATTCACAACTATTTGGAAGGAACACTTGAATGAAGACGAGACTCTGTTAGGTTACTCCATTCAAAGGAAATAACCTCACTACTCGGAGAGGGTTCTGTCGAAACAGACAAAATTTCCTCTTGTCAAGAACAATCAGAATGAAGAATGAAAACTTCAGCAGGTTTAAGTTCATTCTCTACTATAAGAGAAGAACAAGACGAAGACTTGGTTAAAGCGACTACTTTAGACTTAACACTCTCTGATGAAAGAGTGGGATCAGGTGGAGATGAAATCGACTCGACCACTTTAACTTCACTCTTCAAAGGAAGAATGGGATCAATCACAGATGAATCCAGATTAACCACTTGGAATTCACTCCTAGAAGGAACAGTGGGATCGACCTCGGATGAAACCAAATCAACCACTTTAACTTCACCCTTCAAAGGAAGAGTGGGATCAACTACGGATGAAACCGAATTGACCACTTCAACTTCACTCTTCAAAGGAAGAGTGGGATCGACCGAGGTTAGAACTGCATTGACCATTTTATCAACCAATGGGATGTTAAGTGACAACTTACGATAACCTGTTGGAAGCTGTTGACAAGAAACAGTAATATCTTCCAACAACTTAGAAGCTTCATCCATGTGAGGGCAAAGGTAAGTAAAATGCATGTCCTTACAAAGAAAGCAAGGATTTCTGACTTTACCCTTCCAACTCTTAACCACAAAGTCACTGGTTGAGGGGGGATCATCAGCATGATGACCATAGCCTGATGACATATCTTACCGGGAAACCTTAGACCACTCTTCTAAAACTAGGACCAAACCATGACAATCTTTCAGAAGGTGATCACCCTTGCAAAGCCTACAAGGGAATTTGGGCTTACGCAATCTTGGGGTGTGCAGATCAAAACTCTCCGCACTAGGAGGAGTGATTGGTTGACACTTGGTTTTTTGTTTGTTTTTCCTCTTCTTAATCTTCCTTTTCTTGTTCTTCTTGTCCACCTGAATACTAGTACTACAACTTTCAACAGGTGAAGAGGGAGAAACGAGAGAAGACACATCTGGTGAAGACGAAGAGGGATCAACATGAGGTTGATGCTCTTGCGATGAAGGAATAGGATCATAAGCAACTGGTGTACATGGGATAATTGGACTAGAGAATAACCAAACATGTAATCCAATAGTCAATCCAGGAAGGCTTAACATAGCCATGAGAGGAGGACCAACATCCCCATATGGAGGGAACACAAAAGACATGCTTGGTAAAGGAGTCTCTTGCTTGCTAGTCCGAGAAGGTGAAGCCATAACTATGTAACAAAAATATCTCTCTTCTAAAAAATCCTAACTATAAAGACAACAAGCGCTACTCAAACTAAAGAAGCAAGAAAAATATGTGAGAGGAGTGGATTAAAGGTTTGGAACCTCACGGGATTGTCAAACCATCAAAACTAGTGTGATGCCAAGACAACCAAAGGGTGAACTCGGATGGTCTCAGGATTCCTAAAAGTGTCTCCCGATATATGCAAGGTACGTGGGAGCTCAAATCGGTAGTAGTGTTGTCTAATGCACAATCGTTCACAAGGGGACTTCCTATATACAATCGATTACATGAAGTACCTTTCTATATACCTCAAGGGTACGTGAAAGGTCATTCGATATACCGATGGTACGTGGAAGAACCACGCGAGTCCCGGGTTGTGGTGCAGACAAATTAATGACAAATCCTACATTTTACGATGCCTGAACACGTCACTAACGTATCACACAAATTGCTAAAAATTTTAAACCTAAGCTAGCACTTGATTTTATCTTGAACGGTTAGGTGGATGCATGAGGTGAGGACATAAAAGTAAAACCATGCAGTATGATAGTGCAAATTTTTTTATTTCACTTTAAAGGCATGCCCTACTTAAGGAACAGAGAGAGAGGTTCAATTCATTTGAAACATAGAATAGATCCCATACAAAAATAAAAGACACTTGCTTATATGGACCTTTCCTAACTGAAACAAACAAAATATTCTCTTTTGAACTGAAAAAGAAGTGAGATCTCTAATGAAAAGCAAGAAAAGATAATTACAACTTTTATACAAAAGTGTTTAGATTTTCAACTAAAGATGGAATGAACTAATCACAAAATTATACAATAAATTTCATATGGAATTTTCCACAAATTTATGAAAAAAGGAAAAAACATACAAAAATCATGTATAACAAATGAAGAAAAACTGAAATGAATCTTTTCTTGTTCTATCAAAGAAGACGAAAATCGGAGATCTAACAAAACCAAGTTCTATTCAAATCCAACTATGAATCTTTAAAAGACCAACATCAATCAAAATTATTGAAAATACGTATGAGTTCATACACACTCAAGGGGGGTCTGGGGGGTCTCGTTTTTTTTTTATATTTTTGAATGAGTTTTCTGTTCAAAAATGGATTGTAGAGTTCAAAACACAATGGTAACAATCTGAAGCATGCATCTTAGATACCAAAATAAGCATTTAAGAATCAAATACCAAACAGGGCTAATAAGAATACCCGGCACCGCTTCTACAGGTGTTGAACAAGGCATTACCAGTCTAAGCATTGCTTCTTGCAAACAGGAACAAAGTGGCGGCACTGCTTACAGCAGGTTCACACCAGGGTGTTACCAAGTCCAGCATCACTTCTTGGAAACAAGGAAAGGGTGGTAGCATCACTTCTTTAACATAGAGGAAGAGCGGTGACAGCTCCAGAACCGCACTTATAACACAACTCAAGAGCAGTGTCCAAGATAGTGATTTTAAAAATAAAAAAAGCAACAGAAAAGAAAGTTACAGACTGAAAAATGAACCCAAAAATCACCAGAAAACCAGTGAACCAAAAATATGAATATCCAAAGGTAGACAAAGGTAAAACAATCAAATTCAAAGCAGATCTACAGATCTATGAATGGAAAAGTAGATCTAGAAATTGAAAATGAAGGTGGAGGTTTCAACTTACCAATGATCCAAAATTCAAAGTAGATTCCCCATCGGAGTCGCCAATTTTGTTAGTGGGAAATACACACCTCCTGCATACAAGAGCTGGTTCCCTAGTCTGAATGGTTCAAATCTAGAACAAAACACAAACACCAAATGTTAAACTTCCCCTAGATCTAGTTAATCAATTGAATGGAATGCCATGATACTTCTCTCAAAGGTTTTCCTCGCTATCCTTAAATCTTACTGTAGAAGAACTTGTAAAATGTGGAAAACAACAAGAGAAACATGATAGCATACAATATAATCAACTAGATCTATGCTCATGACCAAGGAATCAAGCAATATTTATAAATGAAACAACATATATGGGAAATAAAAGACATTATTTATTAATAAATGATTGGAGAGACTACAACCTTCATGCCTTGGTGTTGAGAGTTCCTTCCAATGGCTCCTTGCCTCTAACTTCACCTTGCCTCCAAAGACTCAAGAATGATTTTGACAGAGTTTGGGTATGAAACACAATTCTTCCTCCTTTTGCCCATGGGGGGTGAGCCAGCATTTAAAGGCATGGGGGGATAGGAATGGTTGAGGATCTCATGGGTGAGGTGGAGATTAGATCCTAAAAGGGAGGATCTCAAGCTCCAGATGGTACTAAATAGGAATGAGGCTCCACGAAGGTCATCTTCGAGAATCCTCTCGGAGCTTCTCTTTTTGCCTTGAAAACTTGAGCACCGCTCCTCCAATGAAGAAAACAGGAGGTACTAAGGGGGAACCACTTCTTGTAGTAAGGGAAAGAGTGGTGGCACCTCTCTTTGCTTATGTATCAAGAGTGGTGCTAGCTCTTTGATTCTTGGGCAATGCTTTTTGTCAATGGGGAAAGAGCGTTACCATCTCAAAAGAGGGAAAATTGCATGGGATTAATTTATTCCTTCATTTATCTAGGGAAAACTCTGAGGGATTGGAGCATACAAGGGGATACCTATCTCACAACATGAGGGTGACAATATTTCAGTATAACAAACACCTAAAGGTGGTCTTTCTTTACCAAAATATTTAGTAGATGGTGAGGGAATTGGAGAACAAATTAGATGTAGAGGCCATTTGGTTAAAAGTTATCAAACTCACTAATTATTAAGAGGTGGAGAGATAGAAACCAATTATGGAGGTTTATCCACCTTGATTAGATGGAGAGGATATAATTAACAAGGAACTACATTCTATAAAAGAGCAAAGTCAGGTGCAACAGGATCCAGACCAGATCATGACTTCTTGTACCACAACTACAATGGACAATGAAGGACCCTCCATTAGTATGCCAAGGCTATGTAAAAGGAACATACAACATAGTTAAGTCTTTATTTTATATCTGTTATTTTAGTTTCCAATTCTCACTTTGAATAGAGTCTAGACACCAAGCAACTCCAACATTGATGATTGTAAATTGTGTTACTTATAATTACTATTGATTAACTTCTATGTGATGATAGATCTTGTATGTTTTACGTCGCAACACGTATGTATTATGTTTCTTAATGCAAAATATATTTCCTTCGATCCATAGAGAATATCATGGCTAAATCAATATACAACATTTCTAGCTTATAAACATATAATTTGGTCTTTGCAAGGATAGAAAAAAAATTGTTTTCTGAAAATATTTTGATGTTTTTCTCTAGATTTATACACAATATCCTAAGCATTTATTCTGTTAATCTGGCCTTTCCTTGAAGTTTCAAAGAATCAAACAATAATTAATGCAATGGAAAGATGTTGCTTTTAGGCAGAATCAAGTTTAAAAAAGAAGTACTGACTATACTCGAATTTCAGCTGACATAACTTAGCAATTATGTGTCCAAAAGGGAAGAGCCCTTTTCTTTTCAGTTTGTCATTGACACTGCTCAGACAAGTTCATTTGAACTCATTTTGAGCTTAATTTACATATACATGAAAAGAAACAAATCCTTCTCCAATCATAATTATGGTCTCATGTGTTGGCTAGTCTTATGCAAATATTGAAAATTTGAATTTATTCTCTCATCATTGATATAGCACAACAAACCAATTGGCCATTTAAGACGTGCGTATACTTTTAGATCCATTCAAATATCCACAAGATAAAAAAGATACACAACAAATAGCCTCTCTAAATTTCTGAAACCCTAGTGTCAAAAACATATCTCGGCTCCAGTAACCAAATAGTATGAAAGGAAAAAGATATGAAAGGAATATTTCAGCAACAAGCTTCCCATTTCATAGTTTCCTACAAGTACCTTCCCTTTCTTTCCTTTCACTTTCTTTTTGGTGTTAACACTGATATCCTTTGTTGATGTGTTTGCAGTAGCAGACTTCTTTTCAATGGATTTCTTTTCAGGTTTTGGAAGTTGTCCCTTTTTGCTTTCATCTTAAAGTTCATTTTCTTGTTTATCTATAGGAAAATGAAACTCTGTCCCCTATTGTTGATCACCTAAATTTTCCTCTGACCTTATCTCCACCTCGTCTACGATGTTTGTTTCTGTATGATTATCAGTACCTACAACTAAAATTCTTCTAAGTTTTTGTTTGTTCTTGGAACCTTGCCTATGAGAAAGCCTTGAGGTTCCCATATCATTTTGAGTTCCATTATCTGGGTCTGGCTGACCCAGAACTGTACTTGGTTCAACTTTATTGGAATGCTTATTTATTTGATTTGTGGAGTTGTACTCTTCATCATTTCCTCTGTAAATATAACCAGTGCCATCTACATCAGTTGAAGCAGTGTCCCAATACATGTTATTAGCCCCTCGTTTGGAAGTAATCGTCTTTAGAATTTCTTGTAGCAAACTAGATTCATCATCCATATCATTGTTATCGATTTCATGCTCCTTGTCACTAGAATTCTAGTCTGTGTTGTTTTCAATTTATTCTTCCTTGTCCTCCATAATACTTTTATCGCTTTCATTATTGCTATCATAAGGTAGATTGTCAAAATGTTCTACACTAGTGCCATATCCTTCAAATTCTTTTTTCTTCTCTTAAACAGATAAATATTGAGTGACCATGTGTATGCTAGTCTTGTTGTATTCTTCAAAATATGAGTTGTTTTCCTCAAAAAAATTAGGTTGTACCCCTGGAATCGATCCCTCATTAATTCCAAGTTCATCTAGTTCTGCCACAATGTTGTCTCCATGTGCCCCTGTATCCTTGCTTATATCTTAAAATGGTGAATCGCAATCCAATCTCTCATCAACCCCTTTCATGATCCCATCTAGAAAACTATCCTCCTCAAACATATCCCTCAAATCCGTAACTGCATCTCTGTGCTTATTTGACTACTCATGATTCTTCCTTTACTTATGTGACTTAAATTTCTTACTACAACAATGCAAGACAACTTGGATTTCCCATTGGGCTGCCCAGACTCCAATCCCTTCTTTCCCTTAATATCATGAGCATACCAACCATCATGGATACCTCGATTCCAAACCTATTCCACTTCCTCCACCTCATCAAATCTTTCCCACTCTTACTATTCATACTTCCTTGCCCTTGTGAGCTTCTCCTTCTCCAATTTCTCATGTTGAAGCTTCGTCTGCACCACCTTCGCCTCCTCTTTGTTATTTCTATGCATCTTCCTCTCCAAAACCATCTTATCCCTCTTTTTAATGAACTCAAAAATTTGATGCACGGTCTCATTATAATCCATATTTTCATTCTTCCTCAATATCTTAGTCTCCTCCTCTAACAACCTCATGGTCTTGCGATTCGGCCCTACAAAAACCCTATACTCATCAACCCAAGTAAAGTCCTTAGTGGTGGAAAAACCTTTCCTATAGTTATAGAAAGCAGAGACCTGGACATAGGGGCTGTTAAGGTTTCCAAATAGGGGGGCCATAGGGACGGGTCCTGTCCCCATGGAATGAGAGTATGTTATTTCATGTTGGAAAAATGTATGAAATATCCCCATTAACCCTAAAGAAACCTTTTTCGGTATCCCTTTAGCTAGAATAAACAAAAGTGCAGTAATATGGCCACAGATTGATATTGAATTTTCAATTTTTTGTGAAGCAAAAGGAAGCAAAAGAGTAAATGATTTGGGAGCGGTGAGAATCATACCAAAAATTCTCACGGGGATCAGACAGGAACTCGTAGGCACGAAGAATTTCCTAAAACCATGTGGTTTCCTCCTCCTGCAAAGCACCACTTTGGATGTCCTTTTCGGGATGGAGTTTCAGGGATAAATTTCTATATGATTTTTTGATTTCGTCAGTTGTGGCTGTGATCTCGATGCCTTGGATTTCTTACAAGCATCTCTATGTCCCTTCCACTGCTACCATTGTGGAAATTTGGACCCTTAAAGTCTAAAATTGCAGGAGCACGCTGCAAATTGATTTCTTAATTTTTCACTAGATTTTTATTTAGGTTGGGTCATAATGAACCCCTAGACACTTAGAGGATTTCAAAACTACGACACGGTGGATATTACCCCCCACAAATAAAAAAAATTATTGTCTTGGAAATATCTATGTCGACTTAAGCAAATTAGGTCTCAAGTTGTAGTCACATAATTAAAGGAAAGAAGAGGCATTGGACATCCCTAGGAGTTTGTTCCGATTATCACGGTGGTTCTCACAAAAAACTTATAATTTATTTTCGTTTGTTGGATTTGAGACATAAGGATTTTTATTTCTTATAAATTTCATTTTTTTAATATAAAATATATGTATTTAATTTGTGTGTCTTCTTTTTTTTCAATAAGAAAAAAAACTATATTAAAAATATATATATGAAAATTTGACAAAATGTACATAGTTGGCTCATGATTTAGAGCATATGAAGAATTTGATAATCTTCAAAAAGGAGGTAGTAAAGGTTCTCAAAAAAACGGTAGGCCTAATTATGTGAGCCACTAGCAAGAACATAGACCAAGAGTGACCCAAGCCAAAGGAAAAGCATCAAAGGGCCAACGAAGTGGAAAAGGAAGCTCAATAGAATCCAAGAGAAACTAGACTCAATTATGGAAAATCAAGAGGTTCCTTGCACAAGAGAGAGCCCCATCAATCCATTTTTCCTAGAAAATAAAACCGTTAACAACCTTTAAGACCCAATTGTGTGTGTCGGCCTTGAGAAGTAAGGATGTTTATAATATGTAAATTTCAATTTTATTGTAATAGAAAATATATGTATTTAATTTGTGTGTTGACTTTGAGATGTAACGATGTTTATAAATTATAAATTTCAAATTTATTGCATCATGTAAGGATGTTTACATCTCATAGATCTGGGATTAAAATGGATAGGTGTTTATTATATAATAAATGTGGTAATCATATCCTTTCATAAATTTGGAACCTTGTAAATAGATATATTTTGTGAAGGGATTTGAGATAGTAAAGTAAGCATTGTAATTTGAGATGTGACAAGAAATAAAGAAAAAAGAGTTTTTTGTTTGTATTTTACAAGATAAAAAAAAACAATTTATAGGAAAAAGTGAGATATATGAGTAGTTAAAGTTTTTCTCGAAAATAAACAATATACAAATAACAACGATATAATATATGCTATATAGATTACGATCTACATCATTAGATCTAAAACACTTCAATTCAAATCATGTTTATCCCACCATATATAATATTGATTACTCTGTTGCATTGTGTATATTGTTGAACACAAGTAGAAACCTCAATTTCCTTAACCAATGATACTCACATAAAGGACAAACTCCAAACCAACACCATCAACAAATAAAAAGACCATTGTTATCTAACTCTCCTCATGAGAGCACCACACATTCAAGATTGTGAAGGACCCATGCGTGTGATGCCATCATTGTGCTTAAAGCAAAATATTAATTTCATGTACTACCACACTTAAATGCAAAACTTGAGCAAAGATTCTCCATTTATAGCTAGATGTAATTGATGAAAATCGGACTAAAACATCAACATCTCATTGTGACATTTTGTCAAACACTTAGCAT
This sequence comes from Pseudotsuga menziesii, assembly GCA_001517045.1. Taxonomy (NCBI): domain Eukaryota; kingdom Viridiplantae; phylum Streptophyta; class Pinopsida; order Pinales; family Pinaceae; genus Pseudotsuga; species Pseudotsuga menziesii. The sequence goes on from LPNX010453006.1 coordinate 499,631, forward strand.
GCACACTAGATTTAATGCTCATCAGAGTTATTATTTACTAACTTGTCAGAATAGCAAACCTACTGATAACTTGAACATAAATACTCATGCATGTAAAGAATCTAGATGAAAACAAGAATACCCATAAGAACACTGAGAAGTTTAGGGCCAAGCCCAGGGAAAAACCCTCACCTCTGTGAGGTAAAACCCAAGAGAAATTTTATAGAGAGAGAAGATGCATTTTACAGAGAGATTTCTTGCTAGAACATACTGAGAAATTCACTGAGAAAATGTGCAATAGACAAGAGAAAGGTACTAGCAATCAATGCTGTTGTACAGCCTCTACCTTCAGCAAACTTCCTTGGAAAACGTGCCCAGCTGTTCCCTTGATATCTGTGCACTGTACGACCTCAAACCAGCAAGCATAAACCTTGGGAAACGTGCCAAATGAACGATTTTCAGACTGAAAATCTGCTGTATGACTGTACCTTTCTGTACGGCCACTGTACAATCCGTACAGTACGTTTTTCTCTTGGAAAACGTGCAGCAAATCCTTCTCCTCGATTTTTGTGCCTAGCAAAAATAAATCTGATCTCTCCTTCTTTGAAAATGACTTCTCTCTCTCCCACGTGTGGATGCTCTCTTCTCTCCCGCGTGCCAACTGAAAATTTCTCTTCCCTTGGATATCTTCTCTTTTCCCAAAGCTTCATTAAATAAGTGAAAACTCACTTAGAAACCCTAACTAACTGAAACCCTAACCCTAACTTACTTTTCAAGAGTCAAGATTAAATTAGATCTAAGGGCCCTCATTAAATGCTCATTAAATGTCCTTTTAATCATTTAATGACATTTATTACATTCACATTAATTAATAAAGTCACTTTCACTTTATAACATAAAGTCACTTTTATAAAATAAAGTGAACTTAGGAAAATAATTACAAAACTGTGTCCTCACCAGACACTACCAAAACGGTGAAGGACCTACTGAGTTACAATAAAAATTAACAGTAATTGATTAAAGTATAAGGAACATCTTTTAAAAACATTGCTAAGAGGTTTATGAAAAAAAAGGATGATGAATATGCTAAAATATTTGGAGAATATTAATTTTTATTGACTTATCATGTGGTGAAATATATTTGACAAACTTCATGTATCATGGTTTTATATATTTATCACTTATTTTGGTAATATCTTCAATGAACGAAAAATACTAATCATCTTCATTCTATACATACCTTTCTCAACTCTTTTAAGCACCAAAATTTACTAATTGTTTTACAATATATAGAGACAAAAGGTTGGATGATCATAGATTCCATAATTCTGGGATAACCCGCACACATCAATTATAGGATCTGTAAGGAAATATAAGGAAAGAGAATCTAAGTGAAATTACCCACAATTGTCTTCTTTCACCATTATTTTATTGGCCTAAAGCACAAATTTTCATCATACCTAATGTATATTAACACAATAAAAACAAAATGTCTAAGTCAGTTCATTGACAACATTAATGCAAATTAATTATATTTAAATTTTGATGAATACAAGATAACACAATTAAAACACGTCTATTGTTTTTTTAACAAAAACGGTTAAGTAGATAACAAAACTAAATAATTTTCCCCTTCAACATAAGAATGTTGATTATTTCTCCTATGGGATAAATTAATGTCACTCATGTAGTAAAATGTTGGGGGTATGTTGAATAGATGTATAATAACGCTAGTTGAAACATCACGATCAATTTGGTGTCTCATTAGGATGTCGTAGAGGGGATAGCAAAAAACTCTGGTATAGGCCACATGTTGGGGTATGTTATATCAATTATCCTTCAGGAAACCCACCAACCAATTCCCACCACTTCTAGACTAAGAGCCCAACCAATGGTGTCCACAAATATTGGCCTCACAAATATTCCTAAGTCTTCAATGCTTGTCGCAAATTTTGGAGTTGTTATTAAACAACAATGGTTTTGTTATTTAACAAAATATGGACATGATAAGAAAATTTATCTGGATATTATATGAATCCATCTACAATGTTACAATTTACTAAATTTTAACACTATCGATGGATTTAGAGCTCCGAATCCATCTACAGTGTTAAAATTTAGTAAATTTTACAAATTTATTGTCAAAATTGTAATTTTCTATTGTCAGAGTGGCACAACTAAAAATGACCAATTGTTATGTGGTCATTTTTAGTTTAAATCTTATCCTGTGACCAAATTGATCATTTATCTTCGTCATTTTTAGTTTAGTTCTTATCCTATGACCAAATTGGTCATTTATCTTGGTCATTTTTAGTTATCTCACTTAAAATTACTCAATTTTGGCCATTTATCCCTTGAAAAAACCATGGTGACCAAATTTTTTGGTCACCTAGTCACTTATCTCTCATTTTGTACTAGTGAGAATCAACAAGATACATAGAACATAACATTTATCGTGGAATCCCAATTGGGAAAACCAAAAACACTTTCTATAATTGCAAAATTATATTTACAATTGTTTTTGCAATATACAACTTGCTGGAGACACCAATCCCCAAGTTTTTCAGCTACAACTGAAGGATGCTACAACACCCTGGTTTCTTCCTACTCCAACAAATAAGGATGCTACAACACCCTGTTTTCTAGCCGCTACTGAAAGGAGGATACAACCCCCTTATAGGATTGCATCTTTCCCTAGCACCACCCTACCACCCTAATTTGATCTTTTCCTTCAATTCTATTTCTAACTCATTCTTCACTTCATTGGTCTCTGTCTTCTCTTGCTGTTACATTGATCTAGAGTATTGCGACATCTTTCTTCTACTTCAAACTCTTGTTTAAATAATTATTTTAATGATGTCTTTGTACCATTGTGTATTTTCATCATTGTGTCCCTTCATTAAAACATTTTCACCAATGCATCTCTTCATTATGGAAACGTGCATTTTCATAAACTTGTGCAAAACAACCTAAAATCTTGTTTTGGTAGACCTATAACTTTGTCTTCAAGCACCTTTTAGGAGAAATAAGACCATTTTCATATGCACGCATCAACGAGGTACATCTTGATGGTCTTATATTATTTTTATCAGTTTCCTACAAAATATGGCGGGCATTTTACTAAGGCAACTTAGACCGATTTTTCAATACTTAGTCAATTTTCAGCAAATTTCCCAAAACAGTATGAAACCTCATTTTGTAAGACCTGTAATTTTTTATTCAAGCACATTTTAGGGGTACTGAGACCATGGTCAAATGCACACATAAACCAGATAAAACCTGATTTTATCATACATTTTTCATCAGTGTCATAAAAAATTTGGTGGGCATTTTACTGAGGCCACTTAGGAAGATTTACCAGAACTAAAACAGTGCAATCATGCCAGAAAGCACTTTTGGAACACTAATAACTGCACCTTCAGAATCTGTCTTGAGAAACCAAACATGTGGTTAGATGCGCAAGAAAACAATCTATAAGTATATATCCTCAAAATCATTTAATTAATCAAATACAGAATATGACATGTATTTTACAGAGGCACCTTAGGCAGATTAAGAAGAATTTATACTAGTCAAATTTTCAAAGTTTCAACAAGATTTTTAGCAAGTTACCATACTTTTATAGAATGGTGTCAAATTGTAACAATGACTTCATGAGAAGAATAGAACACCATAATATGAATTTTCAACCTCATCACACATGCCACATTCCATGTAATCACTTCATTTGTTATTCATTTGTCCTTAATGAACTCTGATTTTCCTATACTTCATCAATTTTTCGAGTTTCAGCAAGTTGCCATATTTTTACAAAATGGTGTCAAATTGTAAAAATGACTTTATGAGAGAAATAGAACATCATCATATGAATTTGAAACCTCATCACACATGTCACATCATAATACATTTCATGCCATTTCGTTTGTCACGAATGAACTCTTTTGACATAAATGGAAACCATACTCAACAATTTCCTGATAGCTCCACACAAAAACATTTCGAAACTCTTTGAGAAGGGCCATATATATTTCAATTTCAACTGTTGAATAGTTATGGCCTATGTGAACATGTTCAAAAATTCTAGGCTTCACCGATATGTCGATGGGGATAGTATGAGTAACATTACACAAGTTCCCTTCAGAATCGGCACCTTGCATGAGCAGAGGCGATTGAGGATTTTCGACGATATCGTAAGTAATGAATGACAAAAAATCAGGCTCTACCAAATTGGAATTAGGAAGGAAATAGGATCTATGATTATGATCTTCCCATGGGGATTCATCCAAACTCAAAATTTCCATAATAGACTCATCCGAAGGAAAAGTCTGCAAAAGATAATTGAGAGTAGGGGGAGGAAAATCTAACCAATAAGGTAGACGATATGGATCTTATGCTACCAAATGGTGGTCATCGATATATGCATCAGAAGTGGATTGGATGGCATCATACAGTGCTTCAGGAGGACTCATACCAGGTACATCAGCAATTGTCTTACCTTTTTGCATGTCATCGACGATGGAGGATATCATATTCACCGAGGAAACTTGAGATGTAGGGAGGGAATAATTAGACAGAAAGACTTCCATAAGGGAAGAGTCTTTGAGAATCCTGACTCTTATATTATGATATTGAGGGGATGACTTCCCCAACAAATGAACATTATTTGTTTTGGTGGAAGTAACATCCCCAGAACAAGAATCGAGTTGGTCAGTAGTCACAATATTTCCTTGGTGGGGAAATTGGAGAAAACAAAATATCGATGAGGAGGATTTCATCATGGCATAGAACCAATTCCTTCCCAATAAAATGTTGTAATCTAAAGGAGCCTCGACCACCTCTACCTGAATAGAGACGATTTTTCCCCCTAGTTCAAAGGATAAAGCAGGTAACAAACCGTAGGGTTGAAAACCTCGTCCATCGAAAGACTTTAACGTGGTAGGAGAATGGTTAAATTCAGGAAAACCAATGGCTCTCCAACAATACATGGATATCATCAAGGTGGAGGATCCTTCATCCAGTAGAGTACGATGAACCTTCCTACCAATCACTTTGGTCGCGATCTGAAAAGCGAGTTGGTGAGATAATCTCGATTTAAAGTTCTCCAAATTAAAGGGAATAGTGTTTGAATTCTCTAGATCTAAAGCCCCTAGAACCAAAAATAAGTTTTTACAATGGGAAGGTCAAGTTTTGAGTACATCCAAAGTGGAAATAGCGCAGGTTGCCTTAGCCAGATGTTTGATGATATTATAAAACTAGGAAGCTCGAGCGCTAGGATTAAACACTGATTTGTGGATCGTACTCTTTGGAGGACGTAAAATTAAGTAAGGGATTTATTTTTCAATGGTGAGATGCTTAGTAGAAGGAGACTTATCAGAAGGAGCACCCTCTTCCTTTTTCTCTAGAGGCTTTTCATATGTTTGCGCTCTCATAGTTAACCCAACCGTTTCGGTGGAAATCATCTTGATTTCTTCCATAGAAGAAGAGGTACCATGTAAATATGCATGGTCTATCAACTGTTGTTGTGACGGGAAATGGTCAGTTAACACTTCCGATGCAGGATTATTCTTTAAAAATTTATTAATATCTTCATGTCTGGGACACTCCTTAGTGAAGTGATAATCAACACACAAGAGGTAGGGATACTTATCTTTTTGTTTAGTTTTTGATTCATTCTCTGAAGTCGTAGTCTTTTGATTCTCCTACTAGTTTCTGGATTTTTGGATTTACATTTACCATTCTTTTCGTTCCTAGGTTATTGTGAGGATTGGACTGCATCCACCTCGGTGGAAACAATAGGATTCGAGGCATTTTTAGAAGGAGAACTTTGTTGCTTGGTGGATTTCACTGCGGATTGGGGTTGGATTGAACCTACCACACCATCTATAAGAGTTTCAGAATGTGGTTTGGAAGGATCAGTGTTGGGACGAGGAGCATGAGGGATCAAGACATCCAAAATTTGGACTGGGAGTAAACCAAATCCAAGTATTGTGTGCAGATGATAGATTTTTCCTTGGTAACAACACATCTCTGGAAATGGGGGACAACAATGACTTAGTGAACCAGACAACTAACAACTGATATGGAATGGGAGATTTGATTAACCCATTAGAGGAAATTTCAATTTAAAATGGCCCTTCCAAAAATAATACAAATTCCATGTCATCATGTACTATCCAATCAAAATGCTTTAAAATTCAAAAAGGGATCACCTCTTAAACAATTTTTTAATATAAATTTGGGGATAGGTATCATACAAAAACTACTTTTTTGTTCATATTTTCAACATATCTCCCTGTGTTTTTACTCAAATTTTGATTGGGACAGCTTGTTGGATGCAGAATTGAATTCCGCATCCAATGAGTACCCACTTGGAATACTTTTGATGGGCCCCTATACCCCAAAAATAAGAAATACCTCAAAAAATGTGATGATGATGTCATCATCACATTTTTTGAGGTATTTCTTGTTTTTGGGGTAGTGGGGCTCGTCAAACATATGCCGAGTGGGTATGCGTTGGATGTGGAATTTAATTTTGCATCCAACGGGCTCTACTGATCGAAATTTAAGTAAAAACACAGGGATATATGTCGAAATACGAACAAAAAAAGTATTTTTTCCTTTTCTTCCTCAAAATTAATAAATATTATTTTATTATTTTAACTATTATTTTATTAATTTTCCTTAGGAGGCCCATTTTGAGTTGAATTTTCCTCTAATGTCTGTCACCTTCTCCACTCATGAATGTGATCAGATATGTGGGTGGAGGTGTTCTATCGGAGAGGAGTCAAAATATCGGTACCAGTCTCATAACGGATAAGTAGCTGAAAGTGTGTAAGAAATGTTGTCGCCAAAGACTTAAATTCTACAAACTAGTGTTGTGGGAGTTTGATATACCAATTTGTGGTCGTACCACTTAACATTCTTTGGAAGAGCCATAGACGAATAGAATCATCCATCAAGGAGTTAGATGAACAACATAGATGGAATGTCATTACATGATTTTTGGGATATTCACCTTGCTTTCTGTCAAACTTTGGAATGTATCATGACAACTTAACTAGAATAGATGACCACAAAGGGTCATGTAATATGGGATCATTTATCAATTTTGACAAGTCTGGAAAATACAATGTTTCCAAAAAATGGAGTTGCCTATTTGGCTATGCGTAGTTGTAGTATGGATACGGCATGGGAACCTTAGTGGGGCCATAGAACGACTGGGATTGTCCATGGTAACTTTCATATTGTTGGTAGTTTTGAATGTTCTTCCCTACTAAAGGTTGACTAGGGTTAGGTCCGACTTGGGGTACATAGGCAGGTTGTGTTCATTTATTTGAAACACCACCTGGGTAAGGTACATACAAAGGGTTATTGTAGTGATCCCCACTGTAGTACTTATTACCAACATAAGTATTTTGAGGTTAATCCCAAGCAGATGTGTGTGGCTGTGAAATAGGAACATAACCATTGGGTCCACTAGATCCTACGACTAGAGGCGTAGTTCTCGAAACATTATGTAAAACAGGCACATAAGGAGCTTTAGTTGTATAGGATGTAGAAGACAAAGAATAAATTCCAACTACATTAGGTAAACTCATGGAAGGCATGGAACCACTTATTAATGAAGTATTTAAGGCTGGATTCGGGGACTGCAAAATTGCCACCAAATTGGTGTATGTAATAGAGTGCACACTAAGTCTAGTAACTGTGGGAGTGTTGAAGTCTAGGCTTTCAACATCATTCAAGCATACATTAAGTTCATACACAGCCATCAAAGACAAGTACTTTGGGAAGGGACGTCCAATCCACTGTTGTATTATCTTTGGTAATTATTTATACATTATGAGATAGGTTGGAGCGGTTGTACCCGCTCCAACTACTTACTTGTTAATATCTATTTATCTTTTAAACTATATAATTACATGATGACATTTAGGAGGTAAGTGGCCCCCTCTACATCTCCCCCACAAACAAAATGTTTCTTCGTCCCGAAGAAAACAAAGAAATATGCATCAACATCCTGGGTCTCTGCTACTGCGGAGTAGTCCTCACTGTGCATCAACCATGCATACCGGTCTGCATAGGTAACTCAGCCACAACAGCCGCCAGATCGATAGGAAAACACACGTGTACAAGGCTCTACTGTGACTGGTTACTCTTCAACCTCCGTCTTCAATATGACAATAGTCCATCGAAGTCTCATCCTCTC
>LPNX010453006.1:507999-525467 GCA_001517045.1 Pseudotsuga menziesii
ATGACAATCGACATAAGTTTCAACTTGACACTTTCATAAGCATAAAGTCTTTTCCTTTTTATAAGAATTAACAAAAAAGAAGACTGGTCGACGGAAATTAAAGAAAACTGGTCGACGGAAATTAAAGACTGGTCGACGGAAATTAAATATCAGCGGGCTTATAAGAATATAATATTACAAAGTGTGCAGGTAGTCGACGAGTCGATAGACAACTTTGAAGAAAAGAGCGGCGCCATTCTGATGGAGGATCGACAGAAGTGATCAGTCGACAAGCTGGGTCGGTTGATGAGATGGATTGGTCAACTGATCTCTTGATTGGCTCTTATGTTTCTTCCAATAGTCGATTCGGTCGGCTACGGGAAATATACTAGCGGATGTCCAGTTAGTTGCATGCTTTGGTATTCCGGATTCGAAGTCGTGCAGTTCGGGAAAAATGGTGGCAAGCGTAACTCAAATGTCTTCCCAGGTGGACGCGGCCAGGTAAAGAAGTTCGTAAAGGTATACGAGCTCCTTGTCGTCGTCATAGCCCTCAAAACGCGTAATGGGAATAGCATTGCAGGGCTGAAGGGAGTAGCGGAAAACACAGTCGTCGATGATAATCACTTTTCTGATATCGCGTCCAAGAGAAGAGATGTCTTTCACTAATTTCCCATCGATTTCTCTGCAAAACGTCTTGGATCTTACTTCTTCATTATTCTGTATCCAATGGCACTCCTTACCTCAACAGCAGCTCGCGACACTACATCCCTCGCATCCACCTCAAGTGGCAATGCCAACAACGATGTATATAACGTTTTCATAAATCATAGGGGTCCGGATGTGAAGAAAGGCCTCGCCAGCGATATCTACAATCGCCTTGTTGCAGATGGATCCACAAGAGTATTTTTGGACAAGGACGAATTGCAAACGGGAGAGAACATAAATACCCAAATCGAGGGGGCTATTCGAACAGCCTCGGTTCATGGAGCAATTTTTTCTCCCGGATATGCGGATTCAAACTGGTGTCTCAATGAGCTCGTACTGATGGTGGAGTCGAAGACAAGAATTATCCCGGTCTTCTACAACGTCAAGCCCTCAGATATTCGGTGGACGGAGGGCGCATATATTCACTTCTTATACTCATACTACTGCAACTGTTGTTGCTACTTTGGCCGCCATGATTATCAGTAACGTCTGCAGAAATATTTGCTGTACTGTAATCCACCAACTTGGTGCACACATCTTCTATATATAGGGAAATCTGCTTGCGTAGTATGAATAGTTGGCAGGAAGCATAATCTTTACTGGCTGTCTGACTAAACCCATCCTTGACACGCTGAACACAATGATAATTCAACCTTCCAACATAGAATTTCTTTATCCATGCACAAACAAACTTTCTTGCAAGCTATTCCATCCTCATTATACATTGATCATGACTCATGCATCACTATACAATTTATTTCAAGCAACTAACAGTTAAATAAATAAAAGTAATAATAATAAAATCGTATCTTTCTTTTGGCAGGAGCATCAATACGCGACCAGCTTGTCTCCCATAATATTTCTTCATCAACGCACATGCAGTCTCTTTAAGCTTCTCCTTTTAGATTCACGAATGCACGAGCAGTATTTTCATCTTCACGACATCTTCTCCTGTAGGTTCGACCACCTCCATCCGATGCTGCTGTCACCCAGACCGGATAGAGGAGGCAACGACGCCAATGTTGAAGTCTAGGCTTTCAACATCATTCAAGCATACATTAAGTTCATACACAGCCATCAAAGACAAGTACTTTGGGAAGGGACGTCCAATCCACTGTTGTATTATCTTTGGTAATTATTTATACATTATGAGATAGGTTGGAGCGGTTGTACCCGCTCCAACTACTTACTTGTTAATATCTATTTATCTTTTAAACTATATAATTACATGATGACATTTAGGAGGTAAGTGGCCCCCTCTACAGGGAGCAGGAGGAGAATTAGCTACAACTTGACTAGAAGGCATCCTCAAGGATCTACCAAGGAGATGACTCAGTAAAATATAAGGAAAACCTCTTCTACTGGTAGGAGTTAGCTCCATGGAAGAGACACTAGTGGCACTAGTAGAATTGAATTCAGAGATAGATTGGCCTAGAGTGTTTCCCAGAATGGGGTAGTTGGACCAAACATAGTAGCAATCAGATCGTCTGGATTAGGCTAGTTGAAAATTGAGCCTATTGGAGCATGTATTGCAAAAGATGGATTTTAGGAAGAGGGTTGTCCCATTATCAATGGAAATGAATAGTCAGTGATAGGAACATTTGTAAGGAGAGAAAACTCTCCTTGTTTTTACGTCACGGGAACTCCTTCCAATTTCAAAATAGATCCACTTCCTGCATCAAAATTAACATCCATCTCTTTGTCCATAGGATATTTCCATAGGGTTTGAAGGATATTCTGGTGATAATCCTTATATCCAATGAGATCATCTCAAGGGGTATTCATCCATCTTGATACGTCAAACTGTTTCTAAAAAACCTCTAACTAAATTAGAAAAAACAAGCACTACTCAAACTAAGGTAGCAAACAAACATGTGAGAGAAGTGGATTAAAGGTATGAATCCTCACAGGATTTGTCAAACCATCACAACTCACGATATACTATAGGGTCCAATAGTAGAGTGTAACAAGGAGGATTGGGACCATACCCTTTCCCGAATACCTGACTACCTAGATGGTACATGTGTAGTATCTCCCCGAGCGTTGTTCTCGATGTATTGCGACAATAAAACAGAAAAAAGGATTTGATCAAATGGTCTCAAGATCCTTAATGGTGTCTCCTAGTATACACAAGGTACTTGGGAGCTCCAATCTATAGTAGTGTTGTCTAATGCACAACCGTACGAAAGGGGCCTTCCAATATATCGTCGAGTACATGAAGTACCTTTCTATATACATCAACGGTATGTGAAAGGCAGTTATATATACCAATGTGTATGTGGAAGAACCACACAGTACCCAGGATGCAGTGCAGGCATATAATGACAACTCCTATGCTTAAAGATGTCAGAACATGTCTCTAACCTATCACACCTTGCTAAAAATTATACCCTAGGCTAGCGCGTAAATTTTATCTAAATGGTTAGGTGAATGCATGAGGTGAAAATCTAACTAGTAAACCTTGCAAATATGAAAATGGAAATCATTCACTTTATCGTTTGATAGATGCCCTACCTAAGAGAGGGAAAGAGGTTTAATTTTTCTTTAAAACAAAAAATAAATCCCAAAAATTGAAATCAAACTGCTACTTTCTCTATTCATAACACAAGCAAAACAAAGTCTTCTACTTCGATTGAAAATAAATTAATATCTCTAATGAAGAATTGAAAAGATCACTACAAATTTTCACACAAAATCTTTCAAATTTTCTAAACCAATTCAAATATGAACTAAATGAATTTTTTTTTCTTTCCGTTATAACAAGAAGGAAAATAAAAAAAATGAACGCTTGAGAGTCTATGAAAGTAATCAAGGGTCCTTCTCTACAATAATTTTTATGATTTTTTTGTAAAAGGAAAGGCACACAAAAGTCTTTCACAACTAATGAAGAAGAAATGAAAATGATCTTTTCTTTTTCTTTCCTAAAATAACAAAGATAAGAGATTTATTCAAACCAAATTCTTTTCAACATGCCAACTTTCAATTAAAGAGAACTATGAATCTCCATGGACCAAAATCAATCACAATTCTTGAACAGAAAAGCAAATCAAGAATAAAATCACTTCCAGAATTCAAGTGATCACTATAACTATCATAAATATAATTTTAAATACTGAAGTATGTATCTAAGAATCAAATAACAGACCGGAGTTCAAAATATTACTTGGTAACATGGGTTGCTGGCTTGAAACAGAGCATTGGAAATCCAGCACCGCACATTGAAAACATATACAGAGCAGTGGCGTCGCTCCCTGTTAACCAAAAAAAGGCGGTGGCACCATGGGTTGCAATAAGGAAAAGTGTGGTGGAAGAATTTATCACACAACCTAGGTGCGATGGTCCAATTTCAGATTTGAAAACAAAAAAAGGCGAAAGAAGAAGTGAGTTAAAGCAAAAATATGAATCCAAATGTCAACTGAAAAACCAAGTGAGCCAAAGCATGAAGATATAAAGGCGAGGAGAGGTAGATCTATCAAATAAGAAGCAGATTTATCAAATTAAGAGAATATCTATCAAATGAAAAGTAGACCTGTCAAATTTGAAAAGAAAATGAAGATTCCAACTTACTTAAAGACTCAGAATTCATTCCCAGTATGGTCGCCAACTTTGTTTGACGGAAGTTATTTAGTCTGTGTGGACACAATAGTGTTTCTCTAGTCCAAATGGTATGGATCTAGAACAAAGGAATCACAACAATGTATCCTCTCCCTAGACTGTTAAAACACTTGAATGACAATATTTTTTACCTCGCAATAAAAGTGACCTTTGTCTCCTAAATTATCTTACGATCAGTTGTACCTCAAAAGAATGATCAAGACAAGACACAAGAAGTGAAAGCAACAAGATAATTTAACATTCTATGCTAATGATCAAGGAGAAAAGCACTGAATAACTCACATTAACACAAATTATTCATGGGAAAGGGAAACACATTTGTATTAATAGAAAAGGAGAAGAAAACTACAACCAAGCCTTGATGTTGAGAAGGATTCTCTATGAACACCTTGCCTCTATGCCTCACCTAGCTCCAATGCATCAAAGAGTATAATCATTGTTTGGAAAGTATTTGGGTGCTCTCTCCTCCCTTAACCATGAGGGGTAATGGTGTATTTAAAGGCCAAAAGGAATAGGGTAGGTTGAATATTTCATGGAGAAGATCAAGGGATCATTCCATGGATGGAAGAATTCGAGTTCCACCTGTCCATATTCTTTGGGATGAGTCTCCACAAGGATTTCTTCTAGAAATTCCTCGAGATATTCTCTCTTTTGAATTTTTGGGAAGAGCATTACACTTTGCAGAAGGGAAAGGAGCATTACTAAAGGGGTACCACATGTTGCATAAAGGCAACAAGTGGAAGCACTATACTTTGCAAGGGTGCAAGGTGCATTGTTGGATTGGTAATGCCACTTGTCAATGGGAAAGGCACAGTGATGGCTCAAAACATAGAAAAATACAGAGGAAAAATTCTTCCTTATTTCACTTCTCTCATTCAAACTCCGAGGGAATGGAGCAAACACTGAGATCCCTATCTCTTGATCAAGATGGTGACAAGATTTAGGTGTAACATATGATAGAATCAAGACATGGGATGGATTTGATATAGTTGAAATCAACTATTTCTTAGATATGTTAGAGGATGACTAACCCATTCAAACATGGATTTCCTGGTAAATATTGGTGGGTTGGTTTTGAAAGAAGGCATCCAGATCTAGTTTTGGAACAATGGAGGGAATTGATAGAGACAATGCTATAAATATGCACCCTGTAGTAGTGTCCAGATTCTATGACCTTATTTCTAATGCATACGAGAAACACCTATACACTCCATACCATATTTGGAACTACGACAAGACAGGGTTACATTCAGGAAGGAATTGTGGCATGCAAACCATTATTAAGAGAGGGAGTCAAAATGTGCCAAATATTCTTCCCAAGAGCAAGGAGTGGATAACCATTCTATCCTATGTGAATATAATTGATTATTCTATCCCAATATTTTAGTTGTTCAAGGGTAGAACTAGGTTTCAAAATTATATAAAAAAACTATGAACCTAGCGCATGCATGGATGCACATTCCCATGTATGGATGGATAAAGAACTTTTCCTGAATTGGTTATGCCACTTTGCAACATCTATACTGAGCAGTTTCTCCCCTCAAAACATACACTTTTTTTATTTTAGATGGCCATAGAAGCCACATTGTTGTGCAAACAATTGAGGAGGCCAACATGTTGGGAATTGACTTGTTAACACTTCATGCCCACAATACACACATGTTGTAGCCCCTTGACGCGAGTGTGTTTGGTCCATTCAAGTGTTTTTTCAACTTAGAACGAGAAGCGTGGATGGAAAAAAATACCAGGGTAGAGGTGAAGAGGTATGAGTTAGTTGAGATTGCAATTAAAGCTCTTAAAAGGGCACTCACAACCTCAAATATAACGGATGGATTTAGGTGAACTCGAATTTGGACATTGAATTACGATGCTTTTATGCATGACATTGGTTGTAGCTGGGCATTTGTTGTGGCTGGTCAGGAAGATGTTGATGTCTAAGAACATGTTGATGGCCAAGAACATGTGGATGGCCAAGAAAATGAGGATGGCCAAGAGCATGTGGATGGACAGGAAGATGCTCATGCTTCGGAAAATATGTAGTCCATGTCTCAAGGAATATGCCAGGGACTTGGTAATGATGATGATGATGAACGGTAAGTTCTTCACGATACGATCACAAACCAACATAAGATAACATGTAGCTAAGTAGTCGTTTTGAAACACATGGATTCTTTTGCACATACTAATAGTGACAATGATGATTCCAACGTGGTCAATGGTTGTCATAGTCTAAGAAGCAACAATGATCCATTGACATTGCTAACCCAAGTATCCAAACCATCATGGATGGCATAAGCCATGATGAACTTGGTATAAATGTTGGAACAACAACCAACGATGAAAGCATGAACATGCCTTTGGATCCAATATCCATGCATGATGAGATTACCCATTTTTATGTTGGTGGTTGCCCGATAGAAGAACCAGACATAGGCAATGAGGAAGCAACCGATGAAGATAATGCAACAAAAGAAACACACCTAGTTGATCCTATACCACTATCAAGGAACACACCTAGACTTGGCCAATTTATAAAGTTGTCGATGGAGAGAATGACAATGAAAGGATTTCAAGCTCCAATTGGGATGAAGTTCCTAGCTACTAACTTCATAAGATTACATCATCCTTTTGGTTGAATATGAAAATAAGAAACACAAATTATAGGAATCAAAATAGAGGAAGAAGTATCTCGCAAAGGAAAAGAAGGAATCCATTATGATTTCAACTAAACAACGAGCACAAGAAAGATAGCATCATAAACAATTGGAAAGGCAAGAAAAGGAGACAAGAAAATCTCAAAAGATCAACCAAAATAATGTAAGGGAAACCGAGGATGATGAACTATTGGCTAACAATGTGAGAGCAACAGAGAGAAACTCATTGGAATAGTTTGCAGACAATACACACTCCTACCAATATCTTATTAACATTCAGATCCCCCACTATCATCATCTTGGTACCCCCCACACTTTATTCCTGCTAGTGTTGGTGCTATTTCTATGTTTACTTATCCAATACCTCCAGTTAATTTGGGGGGTTTCAAGAACAAGTCATACATATGGCTATTCAATTCCACCTTGGATGCAAGCAGTAAATTGGCATCAATTGCCAACAAACCCACACATATTTCTCAAAAACGGCCAAGAAGGCTACCCTTCTTGGCTCAACCAGCAAACCCTACAAGAAATGGTGGTGAATGTACCCAACAACAACATGAATATGATATATGTCGTATATTTTGTTGATGTTTTTAGAAAAATTGGAGAGGCTTGAACTTTAGAACTTTTATCAATCAATTTCAGCACATATGTATCTCATAAATCAACCACATATAATTATATCAGCCACATGTGAATCTCATAAATATATCATCCCCATGTAAATCTCACAAATATATCAGCCACATAAATAAGGTCCATAAGTCAGCCATATAAATCAATCAACCATGAGAGACAAGATATACTCTGGGAAAACCCTCCAAACATGGAGGATGAAAAAACCAACAATTCTTTGAGTATGATAGATAGATTTGCAGAGAATGGTTGCAACACATAAGCAGATTTCCCGATAAGAGATATCACCACAAAAGTAGAGAAGAAAGATCCAATGTAACCCTTCAAAAACAATTGTATGCAATTGTGTTGAACTTTCCATATGCCTAGCATATTATTAACAAGCCAAAAACCCTATCATGCAAAAGGTAACACATAGGAGGCTCAGTAAACATACTGAGAGCACCACATAGTGCATTCACAAAGAGGAGCTAACTAGAACTCCCTCCATGCAAAAATTAGTGCCCTTCCTTTCCTCAATTAACTTTAACTGAACATAACATTCTACCCAAGTCGAGCATGTATCCTATTTCATTAAGAATAATGCCAAAAGATGCTTTTAGGATGCTTTCTTTGTGAAAATACTCTTTTTTTATCAGTTAGAATTCATCACATGGTTTTAGAAATACTATGTTTTAATGTGAATTAGGTAGATGAATTATGTTAATAATGGAAATCGAAAAAGTAATTGGCCCAAAAAAATTTAATGGGGACAATTTCCAATCAAATTAGGAGAATTTCCGACAAAAAAAATAGACTTAACACAGGTTCAATATGAGTTAGGAAGCAATCTGTCAAAGCGAAGGTGGGTTTAAGAGTAGGCTAACTGTCTTGAATTGCTAAATCACATTAAATAACCAGCGTATTCCAGGAGTGAAACCTGCAAGTAATTAAGTCGTTTTTAATTCCTACGTATTTAAGAAAATGGTGGCACAATTATGTGATAGAAGTAGTGGAGCATCCATTCCTGATCACGATCTGACGGGTAAT
The DNA here is from genome assembly GCA_001517045.1 of Pseudotsuga menziesii. Lineage (NCBI taxonomy): Eukaryota > Viridiplantae > Streptophyta > Pinopsida > Pinales > Pinaceae > Pseudotsuga > Pseudotsuga menziesii. The sequence goes on from LPNX010453006.1 coordinate 516,621, forward strand.
AAATTGAGTATTTTTTTTAAAAATGGAAGTGGTTGGGAATCCATTTCTTATCACCCATCTGGCGGGAACTAAAAAAAAATTAGGGAAGAAATTGAACTGATAATATTTTTTAAACTTAATTAGAGTGGTTGAGCATCGATTCCTGATCATCGATCTGGCGGGCAACTTAAAAAAAAAATTGTGGAATAAATTAAACTGAGAATGTTCTTAGAAAATACTTTTTTGTGGTGATATTGAGCATGGTCATGAAATAAGGAAAACATGACAATGTATTCATCCTTACATTTGGTAATCAAGATGACTCACACCAAAGACAATTCCTGAAAATTCATCCAAGAAAATTTTTGTGTCGAAGGTATGTCGTGTAGGCTAGCAATAAACCATTCTATCAAGGCATTGTAATCTCAATAGGTAATAAAAATGAACTTGCATGTTACTATAGATCAATAAAAAACAAGAAATAAGAGCAATAAGAGCATCTACTTACTGATGTTTATATAATTTTTGAAATTGTTGCTTTCAATTGTATCCCATTCATAGGATATTATGAGATGACAGTGATGATAGTAAGAAAAATCATTGTTCAATTGGTTGAGGAAGTGTGCATTTTTGTGTTAATCATAAGAAATTGGCTTCCTTGCCAAATCATGGATAAGTAGGCTCAAATATTTGCATGTAGCCAATTTGGTAGAGGTGATTCATGGTTAAGTATGCTCAAATATGTGTAATTATGCCTCATACCAGATTTCATACATGGGGTGTACTTGGATTTTTTGGTTGTACGTTTTTGTGTTAGACATGAAAAATTGGGAAACCCTATCAACTACTAATCTAGTAGTATTGGATTTCATTTTAGATGGAACATTTTAAAGAAGGAACCTTAAACCTGATTTCTTAAACTGGTTAATTTCATCAGTTGAATATATCGTTGAAAACTATGTTCATTGTTTTTATTTCCTTGCAATAAAAATTTGAGGGATGATAGCAAATAATTTCAATGAAAATTTATTTTATATCTCAATTCTAAATTTAATGGTGATTATATAAAATGATTGGTTGAATCTCTGAATTTCTAAAAATGATGTTTTAAATAATCCACCTGCAATCTTATGCTTTCATAAAATGGTGGAGTGTTTTTATGTCAGGGTGCAAAACAGGATGAATGGGTGATTTGGAACGAGAACATCTCCTTCATAAGAGGCTTGTTTTCAAATATGAGTCAATGCACAAGTGAATAAATCATCCACCTACAAATTTATGCTCTCATAATTTTTTTTATCCCTCATAGGCTAGAAATTGCGGGCATTTTCCTAATGTCATTTAGGCCAGTTTTAGGTGCAAAACAAGCTTAGTGGGTATTTTGGCAGACCAATATTATTTTGACCATAGATTGTTTTTCAAAAAGGATCCAATCGTAAAGTGCATAAATCATCCACCTATAATATGATCTTTTTATAATTTTTTTATCCCATATAGGTGAGAAATGGTGGGAATTTTCTCAAGGCTACTTAAGCCCTTTTTTCAATACTTAACCAATTTTTCCAATGGAAAGCATTTTTCTATGTCAGGGCGCAAAACAGGATGAATGGGTGATTTGGAAGGAAAACATCTCCTTCATAAGAGACTTGTTTTCAAATATGAGTCAATGCACAAGTGAATAAATCATCCACCTACAAATTTATGCTCTCATAATTTTTTTATCCCTCATAGGCTAGAAATTGCGGGCATTTTCCTAATGTCATTTAGGCCAGTTTTAGGTGCAAAACAAGCTTAGTGCGTATTTTGGCAGACCAATATTATTTTTACCATTGATTGTTTTTCAAAAAGGATCCAATCGTAAAGTGCATAAATCATCCACCTATAATATGATCTTTTTATAATTTTTTTATCCCATATAGGTGAGAAATGGTTGGAATTTTATCAAGGCTACTTAAGCCCTTTTTTCAATACTTAACGAATTTTTCCAATGGCAAACATTTTTCTCTCATGGTGCAAAACAGATTGAATGGGTGATTTGGAAGGAAACTATCTCCTTGATTAGAGACTTGTTTTCAAATATTATTTGATGGACAAGTGTATATATCATCCACCTACAAATTTATGCTCTCAGAATTTATTTATCCCTCACAGGTGAGAAATTGCGGGCATTTTCCTAAGGCTATTTAGGCTAGTTTTAGGTGCAAAGCAAGCTGAGTGACTATTTTGGTAGGCCAATATTTTTTAGACCATAGATATTTTTTAAAAACTAAGCCAATGGTAAGTGCAAAAATCATCCACCTACAAGATTATGCTTTCATAGAAATTTTATCCCTCACATGTGAGAAATGGTGAGGATTTTACCAAGGCTACTTAAGCCCTTTTTTCAATACTTAACCTATTTTTCCAATGGAAAGCATTTTGTTGTTAGGGTGCAAAACATGTTGAATGACTATTTTTAGAAAAACATATATCCTTGATCATATACTTGTTTTAAAAAATGAGTCGATGGCGAGCATTTTTCTGTCAGGGTGCGAAACATGATGAATGGGTGATTTCGAAGAAAAATATATCCTTGATCGAAGACCTGTTTTCAAATATGAGTCAATGGACAAGTGAATAAATCATCCACCAACAAATTTATGCTCTCATAATATTTTTATCCTTCACAGGTGAGAAATGGAGGGAATTTTACTAAGGCCATTTAGGATAGTTTTAGGTGCAAAACAAGTTGAGTGGCTATTTTGGCAGGACACTATTTTCTTGACCATAGACTATTTTTTAAAAAGGAGGCAATCGTAAAGTTCGTAAATAATCCACCTATAATCTTATGGTTTCATAAACATTTATCCCATATAGGTGAGAAATGGTGGGCATTTTCCTAAGGCTAATTATGCCATTTTTTCAATAAACCAATTTGCCAAATGGTGAGCACTTTTCTGTCAAGGTGCAAAATAAGCTGAATGAGTGATTTGGAAGGAAAATATATCCTTGATAAGAGACTTGTTTTCAAATATGATTCAATGGAAAAGTGAACAAATCATCCACTTACAAATATATTCTCTCATAATTTTTTATCCTTTATTGTTGAGAAATTGTGGGCATTTTCCTAAGGCCATTTAGGCTAGTTTTAGGTGCAAAACTAGTCGAGTGGCTATTTTGGCAGGCCCATATTTTTTGGCCCATAGACTTTTAAAAAAATTATCCAATGGGTAAGTGCAAAAAACATCCACCTACAAGATGATTCTTTTATAAAAATTTCATCCCTCACATGTAATAAATGGTGGGAATTTTACCAAGGCTACTTAAGCCATTTTTTCAATACTTAACCAATTTTTCCAATGGGAATCATTTTTCTGTCAGGGTGAAAAATAGGCACAATGGCTGTTTTGGAAGGAAAATATCTCGTTGACCATAAAGAAATGAAAAAAAATGAGTTGATAGATAAGTGAATAAATCATCCACCTACAAACTTATTCTCTCATAATTTTTTATGTCTCAAAGGTGAGAAATGGCGGGCATTTTCCTAAAGCCATTTAGGCAAATTTTAGGTTCAAAACGAGTCGATTGGTTGTTTTTGGTAGGCCAATATTTTCATGAACATAGACATTTTTTTCAAAATTGAGCCAATGGTCAAGTGCATAAATAATCCACCTACAAGCTTATGCTTTCATAAAAATATTATCCCTCATAGGTGATAAATGGTGGGCATTTTCCCAAGGCTACTTAAGACCTTTTTTCAATACTTAACCAATTTTTCCAATGGAGAGCATTTTTATGTCAGGGTGCAAAACAAGATGAATGGGTGATTTCAAAGAAAAACATCTCCTTGATCCGAGGCCTGTTTTCAAATATGAGTAAATGGAAAAGTGAATAAATCATCCACCTACAAATTTATTCTCTCATAAATTTTTTATCCCATAGGTGAGAGATGGCGGGCATTTTCTTAAGGTCACTTAGGCCAGTTTTAGGTGCAAAACAAGCTGAATGGCTATTTTGGCGGACCAATATTTTCTTGACCATAGACTATTTTAAAAAAAAGGAGGCAATAGTAAAATGCTTAAATCATCCACCTATAATCTTATGGTTTCATAAAAAAATTTATCCCATATAGGTGAGAAATGGTGGGCATTTTCCCAAGGCTACTTAAGCCCTTTTTTTAATATTTCACCATTTTTTCCAATGGCGAGCATTTTTCTGTCAGGGTGCAAAACAAGGTGAATGGGCTATTTGGAAGGAAAATATATCATTGATCAGAGACTTGTTTTCAAATGAGTAAATGGAAAAGTGAATAAATAATCCACCTACAAATATATCCTCTCATAATTTTTTTATCCCTCACTGATGAGAATTTGTAGGAAGTTTCCTAAGGCCATTTAGGCTAGTTTTAGGTGAAAAACTGGCTGAGTGACTATTTTGGAAGGCCAATATTTTCTGGACCATAGACTTTTTTTTTTAAATGATCTAATGGGTAAGTGAAAAAAACATCCACCCACAAGATAATGTTTTAATAGAAATTTTATCCCTCACATGTGAGAAATGATGGTCATTTTACCAAGGCTACTTAATCCCTTTTTTCAATACTTAACCAATTTTTCCAATGAGAAACATTTTTCTGTTAGGGTGAAAAAGAGGTTAAATGGATGTTTTGGAAGGAAAATATCTCCTTGAACATAGACTTGTTTTAAACAATGAGTAGATGGAAAAGTGAATAAATCATCCACCTACAAACTTATAATATCATAATTTTTTTATCTCTCACATGTGAGAAATGACGAGCATTTGCCTAAGGCCATTTAGGCCAATTTTAGGTGAAAAACAAGATGATTGGTTGTTTTTGGTAGGGCAATAGTTTCTTAACCATAGACGTTTTCTTTCAAAATTGAGCCAATGGTTAAGTGCATAAATAATCCACCTACAAGCTTATGCTTTCTTAAAAATATTATCCCTCATAGGTGATAAATGGTGGGAATTTTCCCAAGGCTACTTAAGCCCTTTTTCAATACTTAACCAAACTTTCCAATGGCGAGCATTTTTCTTTTAGGGTGCAAAATAGGTTGAATGATTGTTTTGTAAGGTAAATATCTCCTTTACCAGAGACTTGTTTTAAAAAATGAGTCAATGGACAAGTCAATAAAGCATCCACCTACAAAATGAGGCTCTTTGAATTTTTTTTCCCTCACAGGTGAGAAATGGAGGGCATTTGTCTAGGGCCATATAGGTCAGTTTTAGGTCCAAAACAGGGTGAGTGGTTGTTTTGTCAAGCCAATATTTTCTTGACCATAGAACTTTTTTGAAAACTGAGAAAATGGTCAAGTGCATAAACCATCCACCCGAAAGCTGATTCTTTCAATTTTTTTTATCCCTCACAAGTGAGAAATGATGGGAATTTTACCAAGGCTACTTAAGCTCTTTTTTAAATACTTCACCACTTTTTCCAATGAAAAACATATTTCTGTCAGGGTGAAAAAAGAGGTTAAATGAATGTTTTGGAAGGAAAATATATCCTTGAACAGAGACTTGTTTTAAAAAATGAGTAGATGGAAAAGTGAATAAATCATCCACCTATAAACTTATGCTCTCATAATTTTTTTATCCCTCACACGTGAGAAATGGTGAGCATTTGCCTAGGGCCATTTAGGCCATTTTTAGGTGTAAAACAGGATGATTTGTTGTTTTTGGTAGGCCAATAGTTTCTTGACTGTAGACGTTTTTTCAAAATTGAGCCAATGGTCAAGTGCATAAATAATCCACCTACAAGCTTATGCTTTCATGAAAATCTTATCCCTCGCAGGTGATAAATGGTGAGCATTTTCCCAAGGCTACTTTATCCCTTATTCAATACTTAACCAATTTTTCCAATGGCGAGCATTTTTTTGTTAGGGTACAAAATAGGCTAAATGACTGTTTTGGAAGGTAAATATCTCATTTACTAGAGACTTGTTTTAAAAAATGAGTGAATGGACAAGTGAATAAATCATCCACCTACAAAATGAGGCTCTCTAAATTTTTTCCCCTCGGGTGAGAAATGGCGAGCATTTGTCTAAGGGCCATTTAGGTCAGTTTTAGGGGCAAAATAGGGTGAGTGGGTGTTTTGGAAGGCCAATATTTTTTTGACCATAGACTTTTTTTGAAAACTGAGAAAACAGTTAAGTGCATAAACAATCCACCTAAAAGCTGAGATTTTCAAAAAAAAATTATCCCTCATAGGTGAGAAATTGTCAAAACCCCAAATTTTCACAAAAATTTAAAATTTTTTTATGTAACATAAACTGTCTATAGTCACAGTCTGATAACTGTTAGTGGCTAACGAAAAAATGAAATAGTTAACAAAGGTAACCATTAACTTAAACACATATAAATTAATACTGCTTTAATTTTGATATGTGATGTAAATAACCTGCATTCAGTTGTTTCTAGCTGTACTAATGAGCTAATTTTGTCAAGTAGGTGAGAAGTTACTTTCTAACTAGGGCTTACTTAGCGATTGCTAACTTACCTAGATTTCTGGATATTACAGGCTTGACAGGTAAATTTTGAACCAATGAGAGTTTATTAAGGCGTTAATCCAGATATACTTCTTTTAGCATAAAAATATACTGCTAGAGTAAAAGCTTGCTTAATAGAATTCAAGGGTACTTACGAGGTAAAGTAACTTTCCTTTACTTGTTTTACAACTATGACAGTATTTTAAATTCATGTTGTAAAGACTAAAAACCTTACCATACTCAATGTTTTTCATTAGTATGATTTTCTTTTTCGGACTGTTCTTCTTTCTAGCTATTAGCTAAGTTACTTATAGAGCTCGTGATTTTGTATAACTTTTCCTTAACTAACATAAGAGTTTACTACTGTTTTTATTTCTAAACTTTAAAACATTGCTTAAGTATGGAAATAGACCTAAGACCTTTTAAGAAACAAGCTTACAGAGAACTCTTAGCTTTATCTTTAATTCAGCTTCAATAGAGGAAATTTATCAGCTTATTAATGTAATAAGTCTATAAATGATCATTTGTACAAATGTCGTCAAGTTGTGATTTCTATTCTCCAAATCTCTTCATGACATAAGTAATGTGACGAAATTACAAAATAATAGTGATGCTATATGTATTCCTAGATAGTTTTACTATCTTCAACTTCCAAGTCTAATCTAACCTTGGTTTGCTTCATTTAGAGCTTTGGTTCCTTATGGAGACCAAATGTCTATAAACCTCCAAGATGTTTGTCTTACTCTCTGGTACTATAGACTAAACATATAAGTGTAAGAGATTATTTCAGAGTGTAAATACTTGTATAAACACATTGATGATTTATAAACTAAATTCTTGCCATTAATGTTTACATAAGACTAGGTCTAACACATAGTTATTCATTGTAAAGTTTCAATCAATGATTATTATTAGAACTAGTAACTTATGATTGAGGGCATATACCCTACTATGGATCTTTCCATAGTTATTATCTTACCAATGAAAGATTTCAATGTTTACATATAACAATGGTTAACAATGCAATAAAATGTTTTGGTTCACTACCAATGAATATTCCAAGGTTTATAATATAAGGTTTATTGATGCAATAAAACCTCATTCTAAACATAGCTTGACTTCATAGCTCATCATTGAAATGATATGTATTGACTTTGTACATTATACTATCATTGTGGTCATTATTTAAATTATTAAAACAATTTGGTTCCCGACAATGCAGTGGAGACTATACAACTCAACCCACTCTGGACTGGATAAATTTATGGATACGTGGAACATCCACCACTGTGCAATGCATGATTTAAAAGTCTCCAACGCATCCCTAAATCCTCATTCTTTGTCGAGGGTTTTGGTCTTTGCTCTGTCTCATTTACTGCGGCCATGAGGGCTCGCTTGTGCTCGTCTCCAGCTCCACTGTTTGTGTGTAGATGAGTGTTGCCACTCTAGTTTAAGGGTTGTGAAGTTCACAGCTCACATTTGGTGTTTTTCTTCCCGCATACAATACGCTGTCGTGAGGGTAGTGAAACTCTGTCAGTAATTTTTTAGTGTTGTTTCCTTTCATAGCCATTGCCAAAGCTTACTCCTGCTCATGGTGTAGAATGTATTATGAGCCCCGTCGCCTTTGTCACTAGTGAGAACGAGGGTTGTGTTGCTCGTGGTGTGGAATCAATTCCTCCTCGACTCCCGAATCTTTCACCTTCAGGTAAAGAGTTTATTTTATAGTTGTTATAAATTTCCAACTACAGTTTTAATTATAGATTAGTCGGTTCGTAATTAAAACCCTCGGGTTGCTTGCAGGTTGCAGTTCATCCTTACGCTTGGAAGAACCCTCTCCATGTTTGGATTTACAGCAATACCTATGGGTAAGCCCCGATTACAATGTGGCAACTCCCTGCTTGTATAGATTAGGGAAAAAGGGTTTCAGTTGGAGAATAAATACGACCTCGGTTCCTTCGGTGTTTAAAATGTTTAGCTGAGTGGTTGTTTAGTATTTTTGGTTATTAAACCCTTGCTTGTAGCAGGGTTGATCTGGCCTTGATGCCGTGACTTGTATTTCACTTTTCTCGACTATTTGACAGGTTTACAACCTTATGGCTCAGTAATGACATACTCTGTTCTTATTATGTGGAGATTATTTTGTCTTCTTGGTTTAAAGGTTCTCTGTTTTGAATACTATAATAAAATATACATTGTCCCATAAATGTTATTACAGTAATGAAGTTTTATAAATTGTTTGTTGGTTTTTTCCTTCAAACCCTCGCCACGATGCTGGGTGGAACCTGTTGGGTAATTTTATCACTAGTTAATTTACCTTCAATTAATTGTCAACCAGGGTGCGTAAGCTTCGAGCTGCTACACCATATGTGCAGGTAAAGTAGTC
>LPNX010453006.1:526702-613555 GCA_001517045.1 Pseudotsuga menziesii
AAAAACAGAACCTGAAAAGCCTGCGTGAGCGTGTTGGAAGGCGTTGGAAGCTCATTGTTGCCGGTGGATCGAAAAACCCCCAAAGTGTGGATCGAAACCCCCATTGCTGGTGCAGCCGTTGTGCCATTGCGAACCTTCCATGGAGCGCCAAAAAAAAACCCTGCATACAATAATAACAAACTATCAATTCGCTGGCATATATATATGAGACCAAAAACAATATAAAATACCTAAATTATCACTTCACCAAAGTTTTATTCACGTAGGTCTCTCAACCATAAATAAACAAGAATAAAATTAATATATTACATAGTTTACCAAATATTAGGCTAGAAAACTAAGTATTAAACAACTAAAAATAGAGGACCAACAGAACCGACCTGAGCTCGGTAAAATAAACGTGTTATGTCTTAAGACTTTCGGCCTGACAGAGTAATATATTTGGTTTAAAAAAGGATTTTAAAAGAAATCAAGCTTTGTCTCGTTTATACATAAGTTATATAACCTGTAAAATTATGACTCTGTGTAATTTGAGTCTTCCCTTCCTCGACTATTAATAATGATGACTATTTGTTTTAATATTTTTCTTGTAAATAAATTAAGATAATGTGAAGACTGTAAGTTCAGTCGTAAGGTTAATTTTTATATGTTTAAGCTTTTCAATTTGGATATAATATTAGGGTTTACCGTAAAAGGACCCTTAGATAAATATATTCTTAAAATTTATCAATTGTGTTGGTTTTTGTTTACCTATTTTACGTTGTTACAATAGTATTAATAATGTTTATCCTGTTTAAATATTTCCTTTTCTTTAAATAAAAGAGTTTATACAAATATTGTAAGTTCTTTATATAAAACTGTACTCAGTCTAGTGCATACTTTAGTATTCTAGTTTTTAAATTTTAATTTATTTATTTTATTTTAAAGAAATACTTTTATAAAAAGAATGGAAGTAGAATTAGGGTTTGACCCTCAGGTTAAACCTAAACAGATTTAGAGCTTGTTGGAAAATAATTATTCTTGGAATAGGTAAATTCTTAGCTTCATTTTATTTACTGTTTACATTTAAATTTTCATTTGTTTACTGCTCTGTTAATTAGTAAAGGTTCAGGGTTACGTAATGTTTTAAACATTAACTCTGAACTCTGATTATTTCTTCCTTTAATAGTATTTATAACATAATCCTATTCTAGTATATGTAAAATAATAGTTTTAAGCTAAATGATATAAGGGTGGTTGAAACCTTGTTTAGATACTTACTGTATCTCTTATAATTTTTATTGTAACAATATATTTCTTTACTATAATTCTATTTTAGCACTACAGTTTCTTTTCTAACATAGATATGCTCATAAAACAGTAAACATAACTATTTAGAATATTGTTCTCTTTAATAATAACTTACACACAGTATTAATTACTCTGTTATATACAAAATGCAGAAGCATATCTATTATATTCAATCTCTTATCTTTTTCTTTCATTCTACTGTAAATATTCTATCTGTGCTGGAGTACGGCCTGGTTTTCCGAGTGTGGAAAAACACAGACTAGAAATTATTTTCCATTCTAACACATTACTTTTCAAGTTCATTTCTTCAATAAATTAAAAAGACTACTAAATTTTAACATTTACAAACTGAATATTTAACATTCATATAACAGTCAGGCTCAGATTTATCTATCTAACACAATAAAACAAAATAATGTAGAACCTGTTTAGGACATACGACAATAGCGTTAGGAGGCCGTTCCTCCCTACCAATCTCCTGGAGAGCGCTCAAACAACACTTCCTCAGGACCCCCGAGCCTGTTCCTAGTCTTCTTGGCTGAGAACTGGTGGAGAATGCAAATAGTAGACTAGTCCAATATCTCAGTAAAACACTCTGCTCTCAGTAGTAAGATATTTCAGCTTAACAGTTGCACTAGATCAATCAGCAGTTATCCCCTCAAACACTTTCCACAACTCCCTTCCATTGAATTTCTCTGAAGTACACTCATTCACCTGAATGATCACTTCTCTAGAATGAGCAGCCTCAGCTCTCTTCAATGGGAATATTTATAAATATTGCCTAGATCTTTTGGGTCAGTTTTCATTGATTGAGCCACCTGCTCTGATTCCACTTTATTGGGGAATCATGACCCCAAATGTAGGGAGGTAGCCACCTGCAACAGTTGGAAGTGGTTTGAGGATGCTGCCACATGTCAGTTTGCTCTCCACCTAGTCTCCTCCACCAATTTGATCAGTAAACACTCTTTTAACAGCTCTCCTAAGCTGTTGTCTCCTCCTTTATTTATTTATAAATAAAATATTCAGAATTACATTAAATATCCTTGACTATGCTAAGTCATCAATTACAACTTAGCATAAAATTTAACATATTGTCCTCAAATAATACCAAATAATATAAAATTGTTTTTTGCAAAATTGGGGCATGTGACAGAAATGGTGGGCATTTTCCCAAGGCTACTGAAGCCCTTTTTTTAATATTGAAATCAATTTTTCCAATGGTGGCCATTTTTCTGTCAAGGTGCAGAACAAGATGAATGGTTTTTTTAGAAGGGAAAATATCTCATTGACCAGAGATGTTTTTTTTTAAATGAGTCAATGTTCAAGTGAATAAATCATCCACTACAAACTGAAGCACTCATAAAAAAATTATCCCTGGCAGGTGAGAAATGGCATGCATTTTCCTAGGTCATTTGGTCCAGTTTTAGGTGCAAATTCCCATTTAGTGGTTGTTTTGGCAGAACAATATTTTCTTGACAATAGACTTTTAAAAAAAATGATCAAATGGTCAAGTTTATAAATCATACACCTGCAAGTCGATGCTTTCAGAAAATTTTTATCCATCACAGGTGAGAAATGGTGGGCATTTTCCCATGGCTACTTAAGCCATTTTTTCAACACTTAACCAATTTTTCCAATGGCGAGCATTTTCTTGTCGGGTGCAAAACAACCTGAATGGTTGTTTTCTAAGGAAACTATCTCCTTGACCACAAAACTTTTTTCAAAAATGAGTCAATCGTCAAGTGAATAAACCATAAACCTACAAAATAATGCTCTCGGAATTTTTTATCCCTCATTGGTGAGAAATGGTGGACGTTTTCCTAAATCCATTTAGGTCAATTTTAGGTGCAAACTAGGGTGAGTGGTTTTTTTGGCAACATAAATTTGAAATTTTAGCACAACATATGTTTTTATGTCTGAAATTAATAAAGATTGAAACTTTACTTATTGTTTTTATATGTAAACGTGATGTAAACACACACTCTATAATTAACATATATATCATATATTATAGGCACATTTATGATATATTTCATATTTTTTTAATTAGAGAAACTCAATCTGACATCTAATGCCAATATTGAATGTTTTTTGTTTATTTTGCAGAGTAACTCATCAATGGATCTTTTAAATGAGCCATCTTAACAAAATATTCCTTGAAAAAGAGGACGACGTAAGGGTTTAGATTACTCAAATATTCCAAATTTGGAAGCACATGACATTGTCCTTCAATTCACTCATGCTAGATGTAAAAATACTACTCAATGTGTTGCTCATGGACAATGTCGACAATTTGGATATAAGAACTCCATACCACAGAATGAGTTGAGAAAATTCCCTCAAACAACAAGCAATCATCAAGCCATTGTTCAAACTCATTGTCCTTGATGTAAGCAACCTTTGACAAACAACAATTTTCCTGGACAACAAAGGCAACAATTTTCTTCAATTGCAGTTGAAGGGAATGTCAATGTGCAAATTGGAAATGTTTACGATAGAATGAACTCTATTTCAGAGAATGTGAGGGTCCCAACAAAATAAGACTGAAAACATGGTCGAAAAGGATTAAAAACTTAGAATATTCAGACTACACCCAATAGTATTATTCCCAAACTATAAATTGTTATATAATCTCTTGGAATTAAATCCATAATATTTCTATTTCCATTATTGTATAATCAAAGTACTATTTTTATCACATATTGATAAAATAAATACTTACATCTCACACTTGTTTGTCAAAGATAATGAAAAATATGTCAGTTTATCCTAATAATACAAACACAAATGCTAAAAAATTTCCATACAAATCAAGATATGAGATGCTAATTACACCAGCGTAGATCCAAATCCTAGGCTCTATCAAGTGCTGAGATGGATCAAATCTCTTGAAGTGCAAACCTCTTCTTAGGTATCCATTGATTTGATTCAAACCAAAAGACACATCTTTTTATTTAAGGTCCACATATAATTTTATTATTATTAATATTTAATATTATTTATGATGGACATATAATATTTTTTTTTTTTTAGGAACGAACATTGCATCATTTCTCCACGTGGTTTTAAAACCATATGCAAGGCCCTCCTACAATCATGGGTTGTTTAGGAGGCCTTGCACATGGTCTTAAAACCATTTGCAAGCCCCTCCTAAACCATGTATAATAAAACCATGGGTTGTTTAAAACCATGTGCAAAGCCACCTAAACCATGGGTTGTTTAGAATGCCTTGCACATGGTTTTAAAACCATGTGCAAGGGCAACATTTTTTGCGGATAATTCAATTTTGTGTTTTTTTCTTGACCCACATATTTTTTTTACGGATAATTAAATTTTTACTTTTTTATTGTTTTGTTAGGTATAAATATTACAACATCTCCCCCATATTAGATTGTTTTTGTGACCTGCATTTATTTTGGCCTATTAGAAAATTTATTTTTTATTAATAAAAATTACGTTACGAAAGTGATATTATTTTTTATTTTGTGTTACAAAATCTCTCCCATTATATTCACTATCACTATTATTTTTTGCCGACATGTTACAAACTTTACATCACATTACAAGATCTCTCCCATAATATTCACTATCACTATTATTTTTTGCCAACATGTTACAAACGTTACTAACTTTACACCAGCGTAGATCCAAATCCTAGGCTCTATCAAGCGTTGAGAGGGATCAATCTCTCGAGGTGCAAAAACTCTTTTTAGGTATAGCACTCAATGAGCTATCAACTTTGGTGTGTCCTATATATAGTCATTGATTTGATTCAAACCAAAAGACACATATTTTTGTTTAAGGTCCACATATAGTATTTTTATTATTAATATTGATTATTATTTATGGCCCACATATAATATTTATTATTATTTTTTTATTTTGTTAGGAACAAACATTAAAACATCTTTCCATAAATGGTTTTAAAACCATATGCAAGGCCCTCCTAAAACTATGGGTTGTTTAGGAAGCCTTGCACATGGTCTTAAAACCATTTGCAAGGCCCTCCTAAACCATGTACAATAAAACCATGGGTTGTTTAAGAGGCCTTGCACATGGTTTTAAAACCATGTGCAGGGCTCTCCTAAACCATGTAGAATAAAACAATGGGTTGTTCAGAAGGCCTTGCACATGGTTTTAAAACCATATGCAAGGCCTTCCTAGACCATGTACAATAAAATAATGGGTTGTTTAAAAAGGCCTTGCACATGGTTTTAATTTTTTATTAGAAGGCCAACATTTTTTGGGATAATTCAAATTTTTTTTTTGTTAGGTAGGAACATTACAACATCTTCCCCATATTGTGTTTTTTTTCTGACCCACAAGAGAATTAAATTTTTACTTTTTAATTGTTTTGTTAGGTAGGAACATTACAACATCTCCCCCATTTTAGGTTGTTTTCTGGCCGACATTTATTTTGGGGGATAATTAAAAAAATTATTTTTTATTATTTTGTAACAAAAGTTACAAGATCTCCCTCATTTTAGGTTGTTTTTTTACCGACATTTATTTTGGCTGATAATTAAAATTTTTATATTTTATTATTTTGTTAGTAACAAAAGTTACTCAACAAACCTTACAAGATCTCCCTCATATTACGTTGTTTTTTGGCCGACATTTTCTTAGCGGATAATTAATTTTTTATTTTTTATTATTTTGTAACGTTACTAACTTTACATCATGTTACAAGAACTCCCCCATACTGGGCTATAGAGCACCTCTCGGTGCAATCACGTTACAAGATCTCTCCAATAATATTCACTATCACTATTATTTTTTGCCGACATGTTACAAACGTTACTAACGCTACATCACCTTACAAGATCTCCCCCATACTGGGCTGTAGAGCGCCTCTTGACGCAATAACTATTCTACTAAATTTTAATCAACAACATTATCTATCAGAACAAAACCTATATGATCACCAATGTACGATTTGTACTCTATGTATTACATTTGCGCCCATACAATTGTGGTGCCTAAGTTGGTTTGTACAACGATTAAGAGATTGATCACATAGCGAAGACAAAAGACTATATGAATTTATTGTGTCATGAAAAGAACTCCTTCACGGTAGAGAACCAAAAATCCCACATCTCACTTTCGAATGGTGACTCTCCTTTATGATGGCGACTTCTCTCAAATAGCATCAATTTATATCACAATTTCGTTTATAGATCTAGCAGCAACAACTAGGAATGATGGTTTATATTAATAGATTGATGGCTCTATTGGTGAATTTTGCAAATTTTATAAGATGTGGCCATCAGTTGCCTTTGGATCCCTGTACAAATTATCCTTTTTAAACTTGGCCATGCCGAATGGATAATTCACCCTCAGAGTTTTTGATTTCCCATATCATCACTCATTGCTAAAGAAGAGAATGCTTTATTTTTTAACAAAATTATTTGTATGGCTTTTACCAAGGTCACTCCCACTAATATGATATCACAATACAAAACCACTAAGCCCTAATACAACACACTATTAAATGGGATTCAAAATGCTTGGGTAATTTTTTATAATGTTTGTAGACATGTAATTATGGGTATTTGTAATGTAATTATAGTTTGTTTATAGTTATTTAAATTGAGATATAATTTGTTAAGGTTATTGCAGACTGTTTTGAAGAGAACCGAATTGCATGGATGTAATTGGTTTTTGGGTAATTTAGCGATAAATCTCTCATGTTGCATGTTGGGTATTGTAATTTGCATTACCCAGGTTTAGGGTGTTGGGGTTTTTTATATGAATTTGTTTGAGGGTTTTTTCACATAGAAATTAATCTCTATGAGGAGATTCGACATGCTTTGCATTTTAGGTAATTTTTTATAACGGGTTTTCCTACATTAAGGACTCTGTTTGCATTCAAGTAAACATGAATATTTGCAATGTTATGGTAGGTTGTTCTGCATTTGAGACTCTATTTACATAGTTATTTTAACTGGGCTATTGATAGGTTATTGCAGACCGTTATGAGAAGAGTCGATTTGCATGGATGTAAATCGGTCTTTAGCTAATGTTGCGATAAATCTATCATATGTTGCATGTTGTAATTAGTCTTGTAATTTGTATTCTATGATGAATTTGTACCCAGGATTAGGGTGTTGTATATGTTTTTCTCTATATGTATTGTAAATAAGATTTGCATTAGAAAGAAACACTTGGTTATTTGTGTTTGTTGACAATTATGTAATTTGGCATGGTGGTATGATTCATTCAGTTTTGAGGAATGTGCATTGTATGGTGTTCTTAGTTATCAGAATGATGAGATTGTTGTCGTTTGTTGAGACTTTGAATCCACACACTTCTGTATTTTGCAACTGAATATATGAAGATTTGGAAACTTCATATATTCTATTAGTTCTCCCTCAACGATATATCCCTTGTTAGCTTAGCAATCTGGCATTCAACCACTTATGAACCTAAACAAACTTCCCTCATTAGCTTAGTAGTTGATGATAGTGTACGAGTGTCCTTTTTTCCCTTGTTAGCTTATTTTTTAGCATATTATTTTTTCCCTTAAAAAATGTGCCAAAGTACTTGAATTGGTGTATAGTGGACTAGAGTCCTTTTCACATCCATCCACCTAATAAATGTTTAGTAGATCAACATCTTCTAATTGTTTCCATAAGTGTAGCATATGGCCAAGTACAAGTAGTACTGTAGTCACCTGCTTAGGAACGAAATTAGCATGCCAAATGACTTGTTTCTTTCACTTGACAATATGAAGATGGTGTCCAAAAAAATCATAAACAATTCCATACTTAAAGATTGTTATAGAAACTGATATTTTCTTAACTAGTATTGCATTCATATTAAAAATAGTTCAATACAATGCCTTGAATTGTAGAGAGAAATGATTGCATATATAAGAATCTTTATGTTGTATTCAATCTAGGAGTAGAGGGATGACCAAAAGATGTGACATGGGATTTAGTTTATGTCAAGCCCTCCTCATGCTTGACTAGAACTGCAAAAAAAAACATTCCTACAGATCGAAGTCCACACTTCATGTGGTTAGAATATGTTGATTGTACAACATCAGGAGTCATTCTCCGGACTTGTGAGTAATATCAAGTCTGACTCGTGATTCATGTCAAGCCCTATGTATCCTCATATTATTGAGGTGGTAATGTTGTATTGTAAAGCTTGTGAGTAATATCAAGGTGAGTCTTGTGAGTAGTATGAAGACTAGACTTGTGTTGTATCAAGTTAATTATTCTCATAGACGATACCCTATAAGAATGGATCTCCAATTGTGGAGATGAACTTGTGTTGTATCGAGATTGAAGTGGTGTGTTGTATCAAGATTGTGGGCCTCCATTTGTTGAGGTGGTTATACTATGTGATATATTACTAGTCATGTTCACTGAGTGCTATAAGTCTCCTTTAGGGCTTAGCTACCCCTAGAGTGAATTACTTTAGCATATGACTATATGGCCCGAGGTAATAGATATGATCATTAGTATGTATGGAATAATTCTTCTAAGTATGATATGATAAAATGGATAAATAATATGCATATGTACCATGCATTAACTATTTAATGATAATGAGATAAAGCATAGAGAAAGAAAATTCAAATTTCCCATGCAAATGTCTGAGTGAACTCAAGATATAAAGCTTCGGTAAAATACGAATGCCTTAGTCAAAGCATCATTTGAACTATTAATTAATGTAATAAGTTAAGTAAAAAAGAGGTTAATGTTCATCAATTAACTAAAGAGATCCACGCAAAAGTTAATAATGGAAATTGTGCATGGATGGCACTAAGAGTAAAGCACTGATGACACTTAAGTTAGCCTGTTAACTAAGGGATCAGCAGTCAATTAAAGATTGAGTTCACGTTAGTTAACATTCAATTCAAGTAAGTTAACATTCAATTCAATTCAGTTAAACATTCAATTCAATTAAGTTATCATTCAGGTCAATTTAGTTAACATTCAGTTCAAGTAAGTTATCATTCGGTTCAAGTCAGTTAAACATTCAGTTCAAGTAATTTAACATTCATTCCAAGTAAGTTATCATTCAGTTTAAGACAGTTAACATTCAATTCAAGTCAATTCACTTTTAGTTAAAGACAATGAACATTCATAAGATGTTACCACCCTTAAAATGTATCCTAAAGAAGAAATGAATTAAAATTTAATTAACATCACTAATCAAGTATTTAGTCAAACCCCTATTTCCCCTGAATTGTTTTTTCGGTTGCGCAAGAAACAATGTGGATTTTGGCACAAGATTCATTGTGGGGCTAATTCAAAATTTTCAAAAGCAGGTAACAATGGAAAAATCCCTCCAAATGTTTTTTTTTTCGATTTTCTCGAAAATATTAGACCCAAAATATGTTTGCAAACGAAATCTGTGTCTTTTTTTAATCTACCCTGCTTGAGTGAAATCTATGATTTTGTCACTAGGTCTATGATCAAACCAAATAGGAATCTGTTGAAATCCTCTAAAGAAAATTGATGTTATAGTGATCATTTGGTAAGGATTTTTTTTTCCAGTTTTATGTTTCCATGGTTATATATTTTCAAATTTGTTTGATGTTTCAAAACTGATTGTAAGTACAAAGGAACATTTTATTGCTTACAAAATATGCATCACAGAGGATCCCTCTATTGCTTAAACAATTTACATATTTTGTTTTATATCTTACCCTGAACAAAATATGCAAAGTCTGTCATGTTTTAGATCTTACCCATCTTGATCAAAATATGTGAACTCGTCAACACCTCAGCTCTACGATCAAATCAAATCATACCACTTTGAAATCCTTTGTGAAAAAATCGATGGTGTAGTGATATGACTGGTAAGTATTTTTTCCAATTTTATGTGCTTTAAAAAAGTACTTTCTTACTCTACCCGAACAAAATATACAAACCCATCAACTAGTATGAGATCAAACGAAAATTGATTGCGTTTAAATATTATGAAAACATTCATGGTATAGTGATTGACTGACAATATTTATTTATTTTACTTGTTAATTGACTAGTGTAGTGATGGAATTCTTATCAACCAATTGATTCAACACATCAGGTCTCTGATCAAACCAAATAGTACCGCATTGAAATCCTATGAGCAAAATTGATGGTGTAGTGATAGGACTGGTAAGATTTTTTTTCCATTTGTTGTGCTTAAAGAAATTGCATTCTTACCCTCCTTCAACAAAATCTACAAACGCATGAATAGATTTGTGATCAAACCTAACTAGATTTCCTTGAAATGGTATGAAAAATTGATAGTACAGTGATATACTAACAATATTTTTTTTCCTTTTCTGCTAATCGACTGGTGCAGTAATGGACTGCTTTCCTACCAATTGATTGTTGTCTCGCTTTATATTATAAAATTCTACTAATTCCAAGTCTGATCTGAAGGATAATAATCTTTTTAGGATTCTCCAAAGATCAATATCTCTCATTTCCTGAATGTTGTGCATTTTATTGATGACAATCCAAGAGTCCCCAAATCCAATCCATTCTACTTGATTATTCATTTTTTTCCCAATCCCCAAGCATAAGAATAAATGATATTTCCACCTGGGTCAAAGATAACCCTTCCCCCCCTACCACCCCTATGCAATTTTTGTATTTAATAAGTCTATGAAATGATTATCATATACTGTATATATGTAAAGTAATTAACTTTTCCCTTTATTATTTGCCATAGAAATTAGTTTGGACCATCTTTATGCGAATCTAAAAGCTTGGTTGGAGGGAGAAAAGAGATCGAAGGTTTTAACCAAAGGTTTGAATTTATGTAGTATTTATATTATTCCTTTATCAATAATCTATTTTTTCACACTTCCTTTTCAATTAAGAGATCTTGTGTAACCTGTGTAAGCCATTTTGGCTTCCTGCCATTATTGCAAAATTTTACTTCTAATAAATTTGATA
Organism: Pseudotsuga menziesii; assembly: GCA_001517045.1. Classification (NCBI taxonomy): domain Eukaryota; kingdom Viridiplantae; phylum Streptophyta; class Pinopsida; order Pinales; family Pinaceae; genus Pseudotsuga; species Pseudotsuga menziesii. The sequence continues at coordinate 537,898 of LPNX010453006.1, forward strand.
ATGTTCAATACAGAGCTTGTTATGTTGCAACATAAATAACGGAAGTCATTTCATATATAGGTTGTGGAAGAATCTTTTTGAATACTTGCTGAAGAGTATGCTGAATGAGAAAAGAGACGAAAAATGAAGCAACAATTGTTTATACAATGAAAAAAGTAACAGAAATTATATAGACTTGCAAAAACTAATTGTTGGAGTAATGATGATGTATCTAGTGGTAATGATATTGAGAACTAACCTAATGATAGGGAAATACCTTATCAACTCCGAGGTCATTCAACTCTGTAGTATGTTAAGGGAAAGGCTCCAAACTTTGATACAATTGATCTTCTTAAAGGAGAAAATGGTTTAGAAGAAATCATTATCTACAAAGTTATAGATGAGTCACATACATGAAATGTAGAGTTGACAACGTTGGATCCTTGTGGTGATGATCCAATTATTTACAATGTTAGTACCAATGACACATGGACACATATTATGGATGATATCCTTCTTGTTCAAATGGTGTATGCATATGAAAGTGGAAAGCTTATGTTGCACCATCCTTCACTTTCTGAAATAAAATCGCAATTACCTTCAAGTGGGCTAGATGAAAATCATAAAAAATAGTCCATTGCAGTCATCAAGCGAGGGTTTTATATGGGATCTTGTTCAGATGTGACTCCCCTACTAACTAAAACTGGTCATTTTGTGAATATTGGTAGAAATAAATTCATTCAAATGGATGGGCTATTGGTGGATAGGACAAATCCATTTGATTTTACCATAAAGGAAGGCATGCATGTTCGTATTTATTACGAAAAGTTGTTTGGAATGTTTGAAGACGAGTCATTGGAAATTCCATATCTTGTAGAAGTGTTGGATTGTTTAGTAGATGCTTCAAAAAATACAAATGAGTAAATGGTGATTTCATAATAATTAACGAAATCACCATTTACTCATTTTTTATAAAAACATATATGGTAAAGAATATATTGGCCCGCCAAAACAACCATTCAACTTGTTTTGCACCTAAATATGTCCTAAATGGCCTTAGGAAAATACCCATTGTTTCTCACCAGTTAGGGAGAAAATTATTATGAAAACATAATCTTGTAGGTGGATGATTTATGCACTTGACCATTGTATCATTTTTGGAAAAACAGCTAAGGTTAAGAAAATATTGGCCTGCCAAAATATCCACTTAGCCTGTTTTGCACCATGCCAGAAAATGCACTCATTGGTAAAATTTTACATGTATTGAAAATCTTGTTCAAGTGTCCTTGGGAGAGAGATAAAAAATGTCCTACTTGACAGAGATAAATTTGTTATGAAGGAACCATCATGCAGGTGGATGATTAATTTGCTTCACCATTGACTCATTTTTTATAAACAATCTCTAGTGAAGAATATATTGGCCCGCCATAACAACATTTTAGCATGTTTTGCACCTAACTATGGCCTAAATGGCCTTAGGAAAATTCCCACCATTGGTCCATTTCTCATCAATGAGGGATAAAATTATTTTGAAAACACAAGCTTGCAATTGGATAATGTATGCACTTTACCATTGGATCATTTTTGGAAAAAGTCTAAAGTTAAGAAAATATTGGCCTGCCAAAACAACCCCTCACCCTATTTTGCACCATACCAGAAAATGCCCTCATTGGTAAACTTTGACAAGTATTGAAAATATGGTTCAAATGGCCTTGGGAAAATGTTCGCCATTTCCTACCTAAAAAGAGAAAGTTGTGATGAAGGCACCATCACGCAAGTGGATGATTAATTCCCTTCACTATTGACTCAATTTTTATAAACAATCTCTGTCAGAGAAGATATTGTCCCGCCAAAATAGCCTTTCAACCTGTTTTGCACCTACATATGGCATAAATGGACTTATGAAAATGTCCATCATTTCTCACCAGTGAGGGATAAAATTATTCTGAAAACATAAGCTTGCAGGTGGATGATTTATGCACTTGACCATTGGATCATTTTTGGAAAAACATTTAAGGTTAAGAAAATATTGGCCTCCCAAAACAACCACTCAGCCTGTTTTGCACCATGCCAAAAAATAACCTCGTTGGTAAAATTCGACAAGTATTGAAAATATGGTTCAAGTGGCCTTGGGAAATCTCCTGCCATTTCCTACCTAAGAGAGAGAAATTTGTTATGAAGGAAACATCATGCAGGTGGATGATTAATGCACTTCACCATTTACTCATTTTTTATAAAACGTATATGGTAAAGAATATATTGGCTTGCCAAAATAACAATTCAGCCAATTTTGCACATAAATATGGCCTAAATGGCCTTAGGAAAATGCCCATTGTTTCTCACAAGTGAGGGATACAATTATTCTAAAAACATAATCTTGTAGGTGAATGATTTATGCACTTGACCATTGTATCATTTTTGAAAAACAACTAAGGTTTAGAAAATATTGGCCTGCCAAAATAGCCACTTAGCCTACTTTGCACCATGCCAGAAAATGCACTTGTTGGTAAAATTTGACATGTATTGAAAAACTTGTTCAAGTGTCATTGGGAAAATTCCCTCCATTTCCTACTTGAGAGAGAGAAAGTTGTTAGGAAGGAACCATCATGTAGGTGGATGATTAATTCACTTCACCATTGACTCAATTTTAATAAATAGTCTTCAGTGAAGAATATATTGGCCCGCCAAAATAACCTTTCAACCTGTTTTGCACTAAATGGCATTAGGAAAATACCCACCATTTCTTATCAATGAGGGATAAAATTATTTTGAAAACAAAAGCTTGTAGGTGGATGATTTATGCACTTGACCAGTAGATCATTTTTGGAAAAAATTCTAAGGTTAAGAAAATATTGGCTTGCCAAAACAACCACTCACCATGTTTTGCAACATGCCAGAAAATGCCCTCATTGGTACAATTCGATAAGTATTGAAAATATGGTTCAAGTGGCCTTAGTAAAATGCCCACAATTTCCTACCCGTGAGAGAGAAAGTTGTGATGAAGGCACTATCATCCAAGCAGATGATTAATTCCCTTCACCATTGACTCATTTTTTATAAAGTGTCTCTAGTAAAGAGTATATTGGCCTGCCAAAATGACCTTTCATCCTGTTTTGCACCTAAATATGTCCTAAATGGCCTTAGGAAAATGCCCTCCATTTATCACCAGTGAGGGATAAAATTATTCTAAAAACGTAAGGTTGTAGGTGGATGATTTATGCACTTGGATCATTTTTTGAAAAAAACGTCTACAGTTAATAAAATATTGGCTTGCCAAAACAACCACTCATCCTGTTTTGTACCATGCCAGAAAATGCCCTTATTGGTAAAATTTGACAAGTATTGAAAATCTGGTTCAAGTAGCCTTGGGAAAATGCCTGCCATTTCCTACCCAACAGAGAGGGAGAGAGAGAGAGAGTTGTTACGAAGGCACCATCATGCAAGTGGATGATTAATGCACTTCACCATTTACTCGTTTTTTTATAAAAAGTATCTAGTAAAGAATATATTGGCCTTCCAAAACAACCATTCGGCATGTTTTACACCTAAATATTGCCTACATGGCCTTAAAAAATTTCCCAACATTTCTCACCGGCGAGGAATAAAATTATTCTGAAAACATAATATTAGAAAAATGTATATGTTCAATAAAATATTGGCCTGCCAAAACAAACACTTAGCTTATTTTTAACCATGCCATAAAATGCCCTTGTTGGAAAAACTTGATAAGCATTGCAAAACTGTTCCAAGTGGCCTTGGGAAAATGCCCTCCATTTCCTACCTAAGAGAGATAAAGTTGTTATGAAGGCACCATCCTGTAGGTGGATGATTAATGAACTTAACCATTGAAAAAAGTGTGATAAAAAATCCTCTGGTAAAGAATATATTGGCCTGCCAAAACACCCATTCAACTTCGTTTGCACCTAAATTTGGCCTAAATGGACTTGAGAAAATGCCCACCATTTCTCACCAGTGAGGACTATAATTATTATGAAAACATAATCTTGCAGGTGGATGATTTACTCACTTGACCATTGGCTCCATTTTGGAAACAAATCTATGGTCAATAAATATTGTCCTGCCAAAACAACCACTCAGCTTGTTTTGCACCATGCTAGGAAATGCCCTTGTTGGAAAAATTTTACAAGTATTGTGAAACTATTCCAAGTGGCCTTGGGAAAATGCCCTCCATTTCCTACCTGAGAGAGAGGAAATTGATATGAAGGCACCATCAAGTAAGTGGATGATTAATGCACTTCACCATTGACTCGTTGATTAAAGTAACATAACATAACAAGAAAATAAAAAGAATAAAAAATAAAAAGTAATTAAAAATATTCATGTCAGCTCCTAAAACAAATGATTAAAAAATAATAATGGCCAATAAAATAAAAAATGAAAACAAGCGAGGGATGTCACCCTTCGGGGACAAGGCCTTAAAAAATCTAAAAAGTCTGATGTCAACCTAGGGAAACATGCATGCCTAAGTCATGAATTTTGACTTGGAAATACTTGTAAATATCCTACACCGGGCCTTTGTTATGTTTCTAAAATGCATTCTGTGTGCAAAATTTGAGTCTGAAATACAGTTTGTGTGCATAAATTCTTCTTTGAACCTAGACAACCATGGTCACACTTGAAACAAAAGCGTCCTCTACCACAGGCGCAGTTGAAACACGAGCATCATTTTCTATGACTGTATTTGAAACAAGGGCGTCAACAGATGATAGGTTCATAGTAAAAAACTTCTAGGAGTGTACTGACGCATGAAGAGATGAAAATAATTGGCCATAAGTTATGGAAAATTTCCCGAGGCAAGTAGTAGTGTTCGACTTTTTGTTTGGAATATTCATTTTTTTTTATAATGAGGAGATAGACAAGGAAATTTTAAATTATGATGTTGTGAATATGGAATTGAGAATTTTTGGGATGAGGGTATATCTCAAACCTAATTTGGTTTCCCAAGCAACAAAAATTCCACGCGGAGGGGAAGATATTTTTTTAGCTCTTGGAAAACACCCAAACTGGAGAAGAACCCAGATGGCCAATAAAATTTGCGATAAAATTGTATCTATTCCAAGGAATGGTTTAAGAATGCAGGATATCCCTCCCGGAATATACAAAACGTTGATTGATATTGTCCTTATGAAAATTTTGAATCATCATAGACAGGACATATTGGGTGAATGTATGAAGGTATTCATACATTGGGTTGAAGATAGACATGTAGATATATCTTATCTATTGGTTAAGAAAATCCACTCTGCCATGCAAGAGATCCAAGTGAACAAGGTTAAATTTAGTTTCCCATGCACACTTCAACAAATAATTGATTTATGTCGAACCCGTGCTATTGAAACAAAGACTGGTGATATCAATCAACATGAAAATATATCTTGGCAAAAACCACCTCTTCAAAAAACATATTGTAGGAGATATAATAGAAGCGAAAATAATGATGAATTTCCAGGACAGTCCCTTAAGCAGAACGAGGAATTGCTAGTACAATCTCCTTAGCACCATGAGGAATTTCCAGTACAGTCTCCGGAGCAGAATGAGGAATTTCTAGTACAATCTCCTGATCACCATGAGGTACACCAAAACAGTCTCCCAATTTTGTCACCATTGATATAGTTCATGCTTCCATAGCTTTAAAATAGCTACATAGACATGTAGATGGAGGTCATTGGAAGGAGGTTACATACAGTGAAATGGGACAAACTACTGCTGAATTTTCCATTCCTCAAGAGGTTCTTGATATAATTCCTCGAAAATAGTTGGAAATTGAGTATGATTGTTTTATCAATTTTTATTCAAGGGCTTCCACTATGCATTTAGACAATCCAACAAATAATTTTGATTGTATATTTGTGTTCATCATGTATGATAAAATGAAGCATTTCAAGGAACAAGATTCCTCTGTGGGAATTTGGAGGAAGAGTTCCTAATAAAAGATAATAATATTAAAGAATGCCTCAAATAGATAGCGGGGTTGCAAAAGACAGTTATGGATAATCAATTCAAAGTGAACATAATTATAAAAGGAAAAGAAGAAATGTATGCAGAATTATCCAAAAAGTTTGACAAAATCAATTATTAAACTGGAAAGGAAATTGAGACAATGAGGGTTATGTTTAGATAAGATTTGGAAAAGGAAAAAGTTGAACAGAATGAACATAGAGAAGAATTGAAAAAAAATCCACATATTTTCAATATACCACCATTAAAGACAAAAATGGGCTTTGTACATGAATTGGAGGATAAATTGAAAGAAAATGAAGACTTAATATAAGAATACTAGTTGAATATGAAAGAGTGGGAGGAAATCCATGAACAAAAAGTTGGAGAATTAGAATCATTAATTTCTAGTTTGAGAAAAACCATTTCTAAGCAAGCTGAGAAGCTGAGAAGCAAAAGGTTAGAAAGCATCTTCGAGATACTAGAAATTAAAAAGCAAATGAGAGGAAAAAGTTATAGTACAGAAGGTGGTGAGGATGAAGGTAATGGTACCAAAGGAGACAAGGGTAAGGATAGCAAAGGAAGCAAAGGTAAGGGTGGAAAGAAAAAAAAACTACAACTACAATGTCCTTAGAAGAGCGAGAGAAGTCCTTAGAAAAACGAGATAAGATGCTACAACAATGATTCTCAATGAGCTTTGCTTTAGGTGATGTGTTTGGTTCATCACCATTATATAAAGAAATTAAAGAGGAGACGGTTGAAAAGGATGCAAAAATAAGAGAGCTAGAATCAAAACTCTTGGACAGATGAAAAGTTCATCATTTGGGATGTGATATGGAAATTCAAACACATAAATCCAAAATTGTTGATTTGCAGAAGGAATTACAGGGTCCAGTTGTTGTGACTATGACAATTCCTGTCATTCCCAATGAGATAGATTTGAGGGCAGAAAAGAAGGAGAAAAAAATTAAGGAACTGAAAGATGAATTGGTTGCAATTACCAATCAGTTGAACCATAAAACACGAGAATTTGAAGGTAAGGAAAAAATAAAAAATCGAAGAAGTATAAGAACAATGTGGACAAGTTTAAGAGGCTGATGGAAGAAAATAGTGTCTTCCTTGCAAATTTAAAAAAAAATACACAGAAAATTGAAGACCTTGAAACCAAATTACTAAAAGTGCCTCTTACAGCTTCTGGAGAATCAGAGTCTTCTACGAAAGGAAAGAGAGACCATACAGATTTGTCTCCTACTCAAGAGGATTTATTGCAGCCATCTCAAAACATGTTAGACATGTATAAATCATTGTATATATGTATTTATCATCAAATAATGAAAAATGCATTTTTTGCATGATGTAGTTTTCTAAATTCTAGCTCATTTTTAGTTGCGTTTCTTTTTGTCTTATTGTACATTAGCGAGTGATAGAAAATATATTCCATTTCTTATGTTGTACATTGGTGAGTGATAGGAAATGTGTTCCATTGATTATACACTCAGGGAATGTTTAGAGAATTTGCAACTGTCCAAATACTTTTAGTATCCTTTTTCATATATTGTCTATGATGACTTGGTGAAATTCGATAGTAACAATCGACAATTGTGCTCGATTTCATTTCTATGAAATAAAAATTATATTGTTCTTTTATGGGGTAAAATAAAGTATAACTACACATGTAACAAAACACACCACAATAGAATGAATTTACGACGAAATCTCAGTAAATGTTTTTTTTTTCTCACAGAACTCCAAGTTTTTATTTCCAGAGAGAAAGGTAAATACAATTCTTATAGGTGCATACAATATTAGACCTTTTCAGATCTATATCCAATAATCTTCAAAATATCATCAAAATAGGTCTCTTAATATATTAAGACCATAAGAATGCCATATCATTACAAATGTTATGTTCTTCACCACTTTTCATACAATGTTGCTTGTTGGTCATCTTGGAAATTTATCTTTTTTGCTTGTCTCTTACTTGGTTTAACAACACCAATTTTAATATGATTGTTTGCTTCCATCACTAAGATGTCAAGAGTTGTCCCTTTAGTTTCTTGTTTTTCACCATTTTGATTTACCCCATTTATCAAGGATGAAACACACCTTCTATTTTGAATCATAGATTCCATCAGTGGCATATCAATAGTAGTTTATTCATTCAATTCTTGTATTTGACTAGTCCCCAATGCTTTTGTTATTGAGGATGAAACACCAAAAGTTTTATTTTTATTGTCTTCAATCATCATTAGGGTATCAGAATCAACTTCCCATTACATTTTTTTTTGTTTGATCACTTCGACCTGGCTCATTTAATGAGATCAGTGAGGTGGACAAAGTTAGAGTTCAAGCAAAAGTTGTACCTTCAACCCCAAATCAACTAGATTGATAAAGACACGATATGTAATGAAATGAATGAATACAATACTCACTATTGGAGGGGAAAACATGTTGTTGTTTTTTTAATTTTAACACCATTTTTTCTTTGTGCTTTCTAAAGCGGTGTGATTCCCGATAAGCCTCTTCAACATATTTGCTGATTGGTTTTGTTCTTGGAAGATAGTTATTGAACTGGGAGGACATATTAATAATTAAACACAAACATTATGACTTTTCACACTATAAAATGAAAATTGAACAAGATAACATTTCAAATTAGGACAAACTTACTGTTGGCGGTGCAATCAATGATTTCTTAGACTATTTTTCCCATGAGTTAAATAATTGTTCCACTTGTTGACAAGTGACATTAGGGAAACATGATGACAATTATGTTGCAGTTTCCTTATTCAATTGATTTCTTGACTTGTCATATTCAACACCAAGTTGACTTTTAATATTTGAAGGCAAGAATCTTCTTTGCCTAAAATTTTGGAAAGTACCTTCTGATCTCATAAAAAGCTTGAAAATTTGTGCTCTCATCACATTTACAAGACACATTCTATCATGTTCAAATGTGCTTCTATTTCCCCTATGAACTCCTCTTCCTCAAAATTTTCATTTCTCTATGCTTACGCTCCATTACTTCATTCCTTAATCGTCCCAACATATAAGGGCGAATAGAATGTCTCATCTCAAGAGAATGGGCCCCTTGGACATGCATATAAGGCACCATCTCATCTCCTAAACAACAAGAACACAACCAAAACAACTCTCTTGCAAGGAAGTCAATCCTGCAATGACAATGGCTTAATATGTTCATCATGAATGAAATGATACTACCATTCAATATAGATAATACAATGAAATTGACATATCTTTTTTCATATGCATATATATAATCCCCTCTACACCCTTGCATTTGCAACATGTGAAATTATTTATAACACTTCTACATCCTCACCAACTTTTTATTCTTCTCTTCATCTGGTAGTTGGCCTTTAATAACCTAGAAACAATACATAAGTTTCAATGCATATGAATAAATACTAAGTTTTATGTTCAAAGTAAATAACACTGAGATCCATTCAAGAATAATCAAAACATAATAACATCATCATGTATTATTAGTCAAGGCCCACATAAAAAATAATTGATATGTTAACATAATTATTAAACCTTTAAAATTCTCTCATGTCGAATGAGGATCTTGTTTGATGTTGACCATCTGATTTCCCATAGTTAAGATCATTGTACTATTGGATTTTATGATGGTATGGTTCTCCTTGCTTACATGGAAAACCAATTTTCTCCATATCCTCCCAAATTTGAACAAATTTTGTTCTCTACGTGCCTCTAGTGGGATGAACCTTGTCATAATCCTTTGCAATTCTTTGAATTTCATGAAACATCTTCAAAATTGTTTCGATCCCAGCATGGCAAGAACAATATACAAGCTTGGACATTGAACAAAGAGTCAACTGTTATTGGAACCACATGTTTTAGTAGGTAGGAATTAGTTAAATACTAAGAAGCTTAATTTATAGGTCAGAACTAATCATGAAAGTGTGTACATTTTCATCATTTCTTCTGTCAATGGGATAATTCTTCACAATAGTCATATTTCTACTATATAAGGTTGGTTGAATGTTTATAATATGCTCATATAACTTTTATCCCCATCCTTTGCTTGCTTCCAAAGCGGGATTCAACTCTTAACGTTCAAGAACATAGTTAGATTAAGAAAGTAATGTCAATATATAAATAAAAATTTCAAAACTTGTAATAAATTTGCATAGCTTGCAAGGAGAAATTATGTTGACATTGCATAACATTCAGAAACACTACGGATAGTATCTCCTTCTTCAAATTTGATTTCATTTGTAACCATGTGTATCGCTTTTTTATGGCATGTCCACCAAGGAAAAAAAATAGAACAATATTATTGCATACTAAACTACATATGGGCACTAGATCATGAAACTCAAACATATTACTTTTCACAACCCTACCGTCCACCATTTTGATGCCATCTTGTGAAAGCTTATTTATTTGTTTCATTAAGTTCTCTTTATTTTTATGATCAACAGCATGTGATAGAACTTGTCTATATTATTCTTTTCCATCTCATTTTCCAAGGCGTACACTAGACATAAAGCCAATTTCTTCTAGTAACTCAAATAATATCTCACATACTTTCTCACCTCAATCATAATGTACGCGGGAATCAATACCAAGTTTGAAAGAAACTTCATTGACTATTGTTCTAGACTTCTTTTCATATGATTCAACCATAAAATAAGCATATGGATTTACTTGTTTGACCCTAACTCCATATGTGAAACCATCATTTCTCTCCCAACCCATATCAATATCCTTAGCATCTTTTCTCCACTTTCTTATTTCCCTACAAACTGATGTAGGATTAACCCCCTTTAGTACACCATGAGCATCAATTCTCTTCAGAAATTGAAAATCCTTACGAGTCATGCTTGATTCGATAAATACCAAAGCCATGTTCCTCAACATAAACTCCTTACGAATATTTGCCACAAAAATTGATCAAAGTTTAATAACCATTCCATCTAGATGTTCAAGAACATCCTCAATTTTAGTTTCTTCGTTATAGTTTTTGCTCATGATGTACCCAATTCCAGTAATAATGTCATTTTCATCTACCTCTTAATGTGATTTTCCATAAAACCATCTCCCAATTTCTTTGAGTTTTGCCTTCCCCTCATTTAGTATGTGGCTATACCATCTTGACCGCTTCTTAAGATGCAATAAGGATGTCCTTAAGTGGTTTCCTAGTGACTTTCTCTTAGCATGTGTAGTTTGACTTGATGAAAACCCTTCTTGAATTTCGGTTACAACTTGACCAATTGTAGAAGTTTGATTTTCTGTAGTTGCATTTCTATCCATTTGCTCTTGAAATGCAATTATTTCAGTTGTTTCATGTCTTCTAGTAGCATCCAAGCTCCTAAGAGATTCTTGTTCCAATTGTCATACATTGGGTTCTACACTTTGATTACCTTAATGATTAAAATGCAGTCAAATCCTCCCTAAGTTGTTGAACAAAAAAACCTTCACTTTGATCAGAGTGATTTGTAACAAAAATAACATCAATCACTGATTGTTGAGAGAAAACTACGGCCTCATTCTACAAAAATGGGTTCATTCTTCGGTACATATTTTTATTTTGCAAATAAGAGTTCATTGCAATGGCATCATGGTTAAAAATTGTTCCTTGAGGAAAATTTGGGACATGCACATTCTCTGAAACAGAGCTCATTGTAGTGGCAGCAGGAAAAAAATATGTTCTCTGAGAGAAATTTGGGACCCTCACATTCTCTGAAACAGAGTGCATTGTAGTGGCAGAAGGAATGAAAAATGTTCTCTGAGGGAAATTTGGGACATTCACATTCTCTGAAACAGATATTATTGTAGTTTCCGCAAGAATAAAATTGATTCTTTGAGATAAATTGAAGACCCTCACATTCTCCGAAATAGAGTTCATTGTCAGTGGCAACAGGAAAAAAATGTTCTTTGAGGGAAATTCTGAGTTTGGTTGGAAATCCTTAAATAAATCTTAGAATCACATATACTAGATATGAAAATTGCATAATTTGAGTGTCATAGGAATTTTATGTTTTAAATTATAAATATTTGAAGGTAATTTATGTTTTAAGGAAGAACTAGAAGGTAAAATTATCTCTAGGGGCATGAAAGACCTTGGTCTTTAGGGTGTTATTTTTGTTTATGAATTATTATGGTTATGGTTGATAGTTTTCTTGATAGTTAAGCATCTCTTGCTATTTTGTGGGTTACAATCAATTTACTTTTTGTCCTGGTAGAAGGATGGAAGCAATAAATGTATAGCATGGAAATCCTTAAGACTATTAGTCTTTTAGAAGATTGTTTTTTTGCCTAATTATAGTATGTATGATTGAACCAATAGGTTTTGATAGGAGGAAAATGAAAAGTGTATCTTTTTCTTTGATTCAATATGAATATCAAAAAGAATACTTTTTTAGTGTGAAAAAAAACTCCATAGATATTATCATTTTAAAATACACAAATATTATTGTTTTATTTTCTTTAGTTTAACTTCTTCTTTTTTTCTAGCCCGGACCATGAATGGGTATTACTCCTTGTGATAGGTCATTAGATCAAAACTCGGTGGGTACTAGCTTACAAAAAAAAGTACTTTTCTTTTTTTTCTAAGAATTTTATATTGCTTTCTATTTTGGTGAGACTTTTTTTTTCATTTTTGTGCACATCATTAGTTAGGTAGAAGAATGATGATTTAAGATTCAAATATAGTTTGTAATATATACATTAGGCTTGAGATAAGAACAAGGAAGAGTTAAGGTAAGTGCACATGAACAAACAAGGAACATTAAAAAACAAGAATCACTCCAAGGAAATGGCATTCATGACCATAACTTACCTTCCTAAGAGGATACATAGAGTAAAATGATCACAAAAGAAACAAAACATCACCATGAAGCTAGTATTGTAGTATTTCTTGTAAGATAAACATTTGATGTCAACATATATGTTAAGTGGAATATGGACCATAAAGATGGAGGATATTTTGTATGCTTGGGTTATCCACATTGATTTTACTATTAATACCATTTAATGAAGACTAATATTCTAAATCAAAACTTAAAACAAAGATATAAATAACTTGGGTGGAGGGTAATTTTTAGGGACGAAATTTGGCCAATTGACTTGCATTTTTTTCAAAGAAAATTAGATATTTGGTCATTTTTAGTGTCTAATATTTTGTTAATTTTATCTTTCATATTTAATATTTGCCTACCTATCTATAAACATGTTTTTTTCAACCCAAAACAATCACCTAGAATACTATACTTAACTATAATACTAGAATCCTTAAAAAATACTATGCTTGGGTGATGATGATTATGACTTAAAACCAATCTAGATATATTTATAAATCTTAGAAAAACAACATGATTATTGTGTAGTAATTATCCACTAATTAATATCAAATTAAGTTTTAAGTAGCTATTTATCCTTGATTGGTATCATTATTGTTATGTTTCTAGAAATATATAAAAATAGAAATAAAAAGGACAAAAAAATGTTAATATATGTTTAATTAATTTTAGATGATAGGTTTGTAGTTTTAAATAGTTTTAAATCTTAAAAAATAGTATAATTATTACTTAGGAACAATTATCTTTCTAGATAATAAAGATTAATTTGGGGAATCTAGGTAATATGTCTACTAACAACATGCCAACACAAAACTTTAAAATAGTACATTTAAATTACAATAATATTAGTGGAGTAGTCTATTTATTCTAAGTTTTGGACATGTTGTTTTTTTGGTGAAATCCAAATAAGAAAAGATTTAAATTGTATTTTTGAATTTATAAATAGATTCAGCACCCTTTTAATGTTTGTTTAAATTATTACTTTTTTAAGACAAAAAAAACCTATAAGACTCAAATCTTTTAATTATTTTAAATTAAAAATCTATTTATTTATTTTAAAATTTAAATAAAAAAGCAAAAAACTATAATAACCAAATTTATAATAATGTAGAGGGTGTAAAATACAATGAGCTTTGTAAAAACACGATGACTTTCTGGCCATTAACAAAGATGAATGTTTGTGACAGATTCAACGCCCGCCCTTCCGGCAGTTTTAATCCCTGGACATCAATCGTCCTTGCTTCCCAACCTGTTTTTACCATCTTTGATCATGTTTTTCTGCTTTATTTGAATCCAGATGGAGCAATATTTACATGTATTTCTGCATTGCTTTCATTCTATTATAAACATGTTTAATCTTTAAATTCAATCTTTCTGCATTGCTTTCATTCTATCATAAACATGTTTAATCTTTAAATTCAATCTTCAATACGATAGACACCACACCAACCAAAATGCTGAAACAAAAGATATATTACATCAATTTTTTCTTTTAAAATAAAATTTCACTTAAAATACAGTATTTTGCCGAAATCCTGTCCTGATTAAACTCAAGCCATTATGTTAAAATTTGACTGTCTTGACGCTTTTTCCTTCCTAATCACTTCCAGCCCCGCCCCGACTTGAGTTATTTTCCTTCTGTCTCCACTATTCTTATTAAGTGACTGATGCCCAATGTTTAATGTTTATGTGCATGTCTCTACTCTATTTATATAATCTTCATACTTCCATTGATTAACACGAGCTAATTGAAAGCTGTTTTGTCTACAGTCATTCACATTGCAGGCAGTCTGGCATTACTTCTTAAGGTATCCAATACTCATCATTTAAATTGGCCTGCCAAACTGAAGTTCAAATTAACGAAATATCTCAGCCCATACTGTAGCATTCTACAAATATCCAATGCTATGTTCAAAAGGTCTAACTTGGAAAAAATGAAGGGATAAAAAAAAAACACAGTCAGTAAGAAGATATGCATAATCAAACTGTAGGAATCTGAACCTTTTCAAGATTAGATATTTTTACATGGCTGAAGGTCATCATAAACTTCACAAATATTGACCCTTTTAACTTTCTGAATCGATACTAAAAGTCATCATAAACTTCACAAAATTTGACCGTTTTAACTTTGTGAATAGATCCTAACGTTGCAGGGAAAAAGCCTTTCAAGAGATACCCAATCCTTTAAAAATTCACAAATGCCAAAGTTAACATGAAGGATTTCCATAAGACATAAAATTCCGAAGGCAATGAAAGTTTACCACCAAAGTGAGGAAGAAAATTCCATAGACCTTCAATGATTTAGCTCTTTGGAAAAGTAACTGATCAAGAGAGGGAATGCAAATGCATGAGATCCTAACTAGTTTTAGCGCCCTTCAGATTTCCTTAGATTGTATAAAAGGGTGCCTGGATAAGCTTAAAGTCTGACATTAAACTTCTCAAAGCAAATGTAGTGGACAAAATATGAAGAATTTCAAGAACTTAAACTAACTGGGAAATGAAGAAAGTGGTGAAAGTTGATTGAGTACACAAGGACTTCTAGAAAGGTTGGTCATGCTGCTGCAGCAGGACAAGCAAGATAAATGGAACGAAAGAGGACTCCCTTTGAGGCAACCGGCCTAAGAATTAACTTCAAAGCCAAAGGTTCTGCTTTATCATTTGTGGCACATCCTAATCTGCTGGCTTTTCAATCTTTTGATGTGCTCAAAATCGATTTTGTTGTTTTTTTTTTCATATCGAAATATGCATGGGAAACCCAGCAAATACTTCCCCACATTAGTGGATGGTAGAGGTGGTAAACCGCCAGCCATCCTCGCAGAAGGCCTAACCCCAAAGAACTCAAGGCTCCAACCTGTGACCTCTCCCTTAACCGAGAGAGTGTGCGCACTTCTTACCAATTGAGCTAACCTTTGGGGCTAATCCATTTTGTTGTTTACTAATTCCATTGTTTATAACACAATCCATAAGCATCAACGCCTTTCTAAAATTTAATCCTTTAAAAACTGCCGAAAGTGCATTGAATCTATGACAAACATTCTTTTTTTTTAAGGTTGAGAAACATCCTGTTTTTACAAAGTTTATTGTATTTTACATACGTTAGAGTATTGTGATGATGATGATTAACTTCCACTGAAACCAAGTTTTGTTTATGGAACTTTAAAAAAGGTAATACTTGGTTTACTTTTAAAATCTTATTCTTCTGCTCAAAAAGCTTGCCAAGAAGCTTTCCAAGTTCACTATAGTTAGGAGGTTATAACTGTTTAAATACTATGAAAGTGAGATCTAATGTGGTGTAAGAAGGACACTCTAAGAGAAAGTGATTTTCATCCTCAACTCTCATAAACTCTCACAAATACAAGCTCTTTCCGTCCATGGAGTTTTAGGAATAGACCAACCCCATGTTTAGCTATGGAGTTCATGAGAGTTCGTTCTATTCTTGGCTATATTTATTTTCTTCCGTGAGCTAGTTACTACTGATACATACTTCTCATCTTCCAAGTTATGATTAATGATCTCCTAATAGTATTTTAATTTTCTCTTAACCGCTAAAATTTCCTCAAACTAATAATATATTTGACATTATCAATGTTCTGCAAAATGTTGTTTTCATTAATGCCCCAATGGTTTAACCAAGCCATGGTATCTTTACACCAATAGGGCTTGAGGCTTAGTTGGTTTTGACTTGAGCTTAAAGCAATTTTAGGAAGTTTCTTGTTTCCCATGTTATTTATCTTATGCTTGTAAATCAAGTACCTAGTCATAGCCATGATCTCGATGGGGGAAAGTCCCACTTTAATTTATGAGGAGAATAGGATAAGGCTTATTGCTTTTAATTTTGAGGTCATAAGTTATAAGCCCCTTCTGGATTTGTTCAATCTTCCTACAAGATTCTCTAGAAATGATGCACCCCATACTTCACAACCACACAAGATAACCGGGATGACAAGAGTTTCAAAGAGGAACTTCTTTTTATCCCACATGACCAGATTGGATGATTTACAGTTATTTTCAAGACCAAAATAAGCTTTCCAAGCCTCCATTAATCCTTTTCTCAATGCTATATTTCCAATTGAGCTTGTGATGAATATTAATTCCAAGATACTTGTAAGAAGTCACTTCCTCTAGATTTCTATAATCATAAATAAAATTTGCTTGCCTTGTCGTTGTTAACAATCATACCCATGTTAGAGTAGTCATACCCATGTTAGAGCATAAATCTTTAAGAATTCTTAACTTTTACATTCTAATATGTACTTCTTCATAATAAAGTGCTCTTCTTTTCACTTCTTCCTCATTCCAATCTTCAAGGGTGTAATGCCATGTGAGATTCACATGGATCCTATGATATGACACTACCTTCTAAAGATCATGCTTCTTTAACCTTTATTCTTTGAACTTGTAGTCTTCCATCGCCTCTACCTCCATTAAGGAAACCTTAAATTTATTGCAACCCATAAAACCCTATGTAAATAGAATAAGGTGGGCACATTTTTATGATCTTTTATTAAGGAGGGTTTAGATTGTATTCTTCTAAACATTTTTCTAACTTATCAATGAAAATGCCAAAAACAATAGGGGAAGGGGGCAAACCTTGTTTAACTCCAATATTACAATTTATATTTGTTGTCCACTCTTCATTATTCTTAAACTTGGCAATGACCTTTTCTTATAACCTTATAGTGACAACTCTCAACTCAAAAGGAACCTTAAGCTCCTCTAAGATTTGATTAGTGTAGTTTTAAGCTTTTCTATTTAAGTTGTAAAATGTTTTTACTTGGGTGTTTGAATTGTTGCAATTTTTCTTAAAGACTTTATTTAGAATATTGCAAAATAAAATCATATTTAAAAATAATCAAATATATCAAAACATTTTTTTAATATAAACATATATTTAAAGGGTTTTATCAATTTTAAATGAAGATGTTTACAAACTAACTAAGCCGCTCTATAACTATATGTAAAATAGCATAAAAAATCAAAGAGGGAATGAAAAAAATGAAAAGCATAAAAAATCAAAGATAAAATAAATAAATAAATTGAAAAGCATGGTTTTGTATTAAAAGACTACTTTGAGCAAATAAATCTGCAATAAGTAGAAAAAGGTAAACATGAATATATATATATATATATATATATATTTTATACGTTTTCATTGAACCTACTTCTTTCCACTAAAATTCATTTTTCAATTAAACATGTCTGCAATACAATTAAATAAAACAAAAATATAAAATATAAAATCTGACCTGAATTCTTGTTCATTTCTAAGATTTTCACGTAGACCTTTATAGACCTTTTTAGTTTGGAAAGATTGGATCTCTTCTTTTTAAGTATACCTTTTTAGTTTGGAAAGATTGGATCTCTTTCTTTTAAGCAAAGTAGACAATACAGTTTGCATAACTATCTTAAAGTCTATAAAAAGAAAGAAAATTAATAATGGAATGAATTGTCAAAATTTACACATATGTAGGGTTAAATATAGTAGGTAGGCTTGGCCTATAGGAAGGTAAATTTTAAAAGCTTATTTTTTTCTTTTATATATTATATTCTAGAAATGTTGGTGAAGGACAAGTACACTGGTTTGCAAAATAATTACAAATAATTATTGGTGGATTCTTGCTTGTGTTAGAATTATAAATTAATATTTGAAGGCATAAGGTAAAGCATGTGAAATTTAGGATAAACTCCATAGACTCTTTCTCATTTTTTTGAGCATTGTTAGTTGTGTAAAGAATGGTGATTTAGGATCCAAATATAGTTTATAATATATACATTATGCTTGAGATAAGAATATTGAAGAGTTAAAGTGAGTGCACGTGAACAAACAAGGAACATTTAAAAACAAGAACTACTCAAGGAAAGGGTATTCATGACCATAACTTACCTCCCTAAAAGGATAACTAGAGCAAAATGATCACAAAAAATACAAAACATCACCCATAAAACAAGTATTGTAGTCTTTCTTGTGAGGTAAACATTTGATGGACCAACATATATGTTAAGTGGAATATGCACCATAAAGATGGAGGACATTTTGCAATAGTGTTTGGGTTATCCACATTAATGTTGTTATTGATACCATTTAATGAAAACGGATATGCTTTCAAAACTTGAAACAAAAATATAAATAACTTGGTTATGATGATTATGAATTTTAAAACACATCTAAATCTATTTATAACCTAAGAAGATTTATCAAACCCGAGTGAATCTTAGAAAAAACAATAATTAGTGTGCACTAGTAATTATCCATTACTTAATATTAAATTAAGTTTTAAGTAGATTATTTATCCTTGGTGAATACCATTATTGTTATGGTTCTAGACACATAAAAATAGATATAAAAGAGAAATAAATATTGATATATGTTTCATTAATTTTAGATGATGGGTTTGTAGTTTTAAATCTTAATAAATAGTATAATTATTACTTAGGAACAATTATCTCTCTAGTTAATAGAGATTAACGACATGTCTATTAACATGTCAATACAAAATTTAAAATAGTACATTTAGATTACTTCAATATTATTATGCCCAAACTATAAATTGTTATAATATCTTGTTATAATCGAAGATACTCATAGCACAAATACATGTAGTGAGTATAACAATTCTTGAAATTATTAGTATGTATTTGTGAAATGTTTTAGGTAGGTAAATATTAACGAATTAATTTTATTTTCTATTAATAATTTAATTTAATTTTAAAGTTTAGTGATACCATTAATTGTTCTACCTTTTTCCTTTGAATAATTAATTTAGGAAATATATTTTATGAACATAAAAGGATCTAGGAAATCTTCTAAAAAGGAGTGTGATATCTTTCTCTAACATTAGTATATATTGTTGATTATTCATGCATACAATGAATTTGGTTATGAAAGCATGGTATGAATTTTCATGATTAGCCCTACATATTCTATATGTGGAGAATATTTTGTTTACCTTTGTTCTTTAGTGCATTCCAGTCTACTGGTTATCATTACTTTGGGTTCCCCAGAGGGTGATTTCGGATTTAAGAAGACTGATGTTTCATTTTCTGTGGGTCGGTACACATAAGTGTTCCAAGATGCATCTGTCTAGGTGGGAATCCTTATCTAAGCCTAAGTCTTGGGGTGGTTGGGGGATCAAACAACTTAGTTTATTTAATCAGTCTTTGTGTGCTAAAAGATTATGGAGAGGTCTTCACGTTCCTAGTGTCCAGGGGAACATTTTAAAGGCCAAGTATCTAAGAAGATCGCTCTGGGAACTTTGGGTTCGTGAGGTTAATTGCAAGACCTCCAATTCCTCAGCCATATAGCGAACTTTGATGTCTACGCTTCCACTCATTCTTCAAGATATTTGTTGGAAAGTTGGAAGAAGGAGTCAAGTATATATTGGGATTGATCCGATAATGGGTATGCAACATTGTTACAAGTTATCGTGGGGACTAATTTCACATCTACACCATAGGAACATTGTGGTATTAAAACAGGCTTCTCTGGCTAGCAAGGAACTTGAACCTGGGTGGATCTCGTCAGAGGATCTCAGTTTGCAAGGGGATTTGGATTTGGAATGGGATAAATATATTAATCATATTTACATGGTTGGTGTTGTTCTGACAGAGTTCAATGACCAATTGGTTTGGTCTTTTAACAAGAATAAGGGCGTTGTCACGACTAAACTTGCTTATGTATATTTATTTCAACAAAGGTAGGAGCAAAATGTCTGCTGGTGGTCATCTGGGTTATGGAAAGTGACGTTGTCATGGAAGATTAAATGCTTCATGTGGCTTTGTCTTAATCATAGGATATTGACATGGGACTCCTTGCAATCTAGAGGCTTCTTGGGACCTAGAAGATGTGTGCTATGCTTATCCGATTTGGAGTCAATGGAGCATATGTTTGGTGGTTGCCCATTTTTTTCAGGAGGTATGGGTACATTTTTGTTGTTGTATAAATCGGTCATGGGACTCGGGTCCAAATGATGTAGAAGGAAATCTGAAACATTGGGTGAAGGATTCTTCTTTATCCATAGCCTACCCCTTGGTCATAATGTGGGAGGTTTGAAGAGCTTGAAATTATGTTCTCTTTCAATAGGATCATGTGTATGTTAGTTGCATCTATCTTAAGGCATTGACTAGACTTGTGGACTTCGGTTTTTCGATGTATAAAGCTAATACTAGGAACATCAACTATCATGTATTTATTGAAAATCAATTGGTGGGTTTCTTTGATGGGGCTAAGATGGATGGACAATGTGGGGATGGTATGGTTCTAAGGCTGGACATGAATCATATGTTCTTGTTATGGATGGATGCAGGTTTGGGTACTAATACTAAAACTGAACTCGTGGCCTTGTGGGGTTTATTATTTTTTGCTTGGAAATATCATATTACAGGTCTTATGGTGATGTGGGACTCTAAGATCATTGTGGATTGGGATATGGAGGTTCACTCCATTCAATATGTGGACCTGCATCACTAGATGGGTCGTGTCAAGTGGATGCTTGTGCTTTTCAACAATCTTTCCTTCCTCCATATCTATCGGGAATTCAACAAGCAGGTTGATGGTATTTCCAATCAGGCTATTGGTCTTGGGGGAGGTGTGATCGTTTGGGAAGAATTTTGTAAGGGGTGTGCTATAGATTATGGACAAATGAGTTTCTTCTGATATTCCTTTTGTTCTTCTATGCTAGAGCACTATTGGTGTTCTTAGGGACTTTTGATTGGAAGATAGTATGGATTTTTGTTAAGTTTCTTATGGGTAGTTGTCAATCCAATTTTTTAGAGTGATTATTCTGATCAGTTGATCTATCTTTCTTGATTATCGGTTGAATTTTCTTAGCAGTCTTTTGACTCTTTTTGGAAGTCACGGATGTATTTATGACTCAAATTTACCAAATATAAAGTTGTTCTTTCACTTGTGAAAAAAAAATAATAACAAGTTATTCATGATGTTATGTTGTTTAAATGAATGGATGTGGTTACATTACATATGTTGAGGTGAGGTGTACATTGGCATGCTATGATTGTGCATAATTGTTTGAATATATTTCATGGTATGATATTGATGCACATTGTGCAGTTGATAATGTTTCTAAAAAATCTCATTATAATGATATGATGATATTGATACTTAGTAGGATTGTAATTACATACGATGTTCAACATATTGTATGCTCTCATATGTGAAGTTGAAATGATAATTAAAGGCTTCATTATAATAGATGACACATCAACAATGTAATATTGTGAAGTTATGCATAATGATTGATAGTATTACTGAATATTACTTGACATATCATAATCCATAAGGTGTGGGTATTTTATGCTAGTATACAAGTTTGCACTTATTACTTCATGATTGTGAGAAAAAGAAACATCAATGAATTTATTGATATTATATTAGATTAATGCGATGCTTAATTGGTGTTGATGTTTCTCTAGTTAGCAATATCAGGCAAATATTCTTCCAAATTGGTCATGTTGATTTGACTAAGGGAGGATGATACATTCACTCATGGGGCCATGCTTATTTGTCTAGTGGTGAATGGCCTAGGCCCAACCTTCTTAGCCATGTTGGTTTGGCTAAGAGTAAATAGGCTCGATATGCTCACACATTTCCTATTCCATGACAAAATGATGTTCTAATGTTGAATAGACATAGACTATAAGAAGTGTTTAGGGCTTCTTAGTGGGTCTCTATATTAATAAACACACATGTGAAGAGAAGAATAACATCAACAAGCTCATGGTCAAATTTTCTTGTAAAGAAGAAATAAACACGAAGACAAGTCAAACCAAATGAAACATTGAAGAGGCCTCAGAAAGCATTGAAGAATCCCCAAGAAATATTCAAGACAAGAAGACAAGTCAGCCCTAGAAGAAAAGTACAAGTCGGCCTCACAAGTGAAATTAAGGTGACTTGAAGTGTATAAATAAGAGGAGCCTCTTCATTTTATTAAAAAGAAACAAAACACCATCCCTTCTCATCTCTTCTAGAGATGCATATTTCAAGGAGGCCTAGAAAATGTACAAGGAACATCTTGTTGAAGGTTCTCATCGTTGCTAAGGGTTTTCTATCTTGATCTAGGGTTTCTTCATCATGATGGTATTGTACTTATTGGGTTGATTTCTTCTAAGAAAAGTTGGTTGGGTTTTCTCCCAAGTTTGGGTTTCATAGTGTAAAAATTTTGTGTTTATTGTGCATGGCTATCCGTCTATGATCTATTATTTCTGCTGTAATTTAAAGTTGAAATTTTCAGTGTATAATTATTCAATAATAATAGTGGGATGAATTTACTGTTTGAAAATCATTAGGAAGTAATTATGAGGTAGGAAAATTGTATTTTTTATCTTCTATAAGAAAAATTCAACAATTGGTTCATTGGTATATATTGATTATAGATGATAATAGAATATTTCATTGTGATGGGGGATGGCTTGTGGTAGCATGGGTTTCTTGATTTTTTTATTAACTGCACTTGGTTTATGGATAAGAAATGATTATGAAGTGATGTCATAGTGTATGTGAATTTCTTTTTTGATTCAATGATTGACTATATGATTGTGAGTGGAAGTGTTACAATAATTTCACTTAGGGGCCTTCGAGGCCATATCATTTTAGAAACCATGATTTCGTGGGATCTCATAACCATGAGGGAATATGGGATAGGGACTGACTCACTTAGCAATACCTTGGTATCTATAAATCTATCAGAATTCCACAACTTGAGGTACATCAGGCATAGAGGGAGGTATATTGAGATAGACTTCCAATGCCTAGGGTTGGTTTCCTTGAAGGGATATGGAGGAAGGTAGGGCCAAACTTCTGAGATGCTTGGTAGACCAAGATTTGATGCAGTTGATGAGATGACTAGATGAGACCAAAATTTGGTGCAGCCAATGAGGTCAAAATAGATCCTAGAAGTAGACCAAAATCCAGTGGGACTGATGAGGTCCATTGTTCGGTTTATCCATTAGGTTAACCAAGAACCTTATGATGCCTTTCGATATGTGATTGATGAGGTGGATAGATGTGACCAAAATTCGATGCAGTTAATGAGGTCAAAATAGATACCAAAAGTAGACCAAAATCTAGTGTTTAGCAATTATGCTAACCATAAAGATTTCAATGCTTATTGTAATATCTACGGATAGGTTACAGTAGAGGGCTTGTCCCGTGGAGAGCACGACCACCAAGAGTGTCAGCGTGGAGGGTTATAGAGGTTGCTTGGGTGGTATGATAGTCAAGGAGAGGGTGAGTGAGGAATGAGGGAGTGTTGGGGGGGGTGTTATGTCATTCTAAGTCAGCTTTCATTTTTTATCTATTTATTCTTACTGTTTATTTCATGTTTATGAAGTGCATGATGAATTTAATGCATAACTTGTATGAATGGTTCCATATTATACCTTAGGTAATTAAACAAGAGCATATTGTAGTTAGGGCATTGAATGTATTAGTGAAGGAGGAAAATTCTTGCGTGTTGGCCACATACAAGAGTTTTCATCTTCACTATATATATATACGAATTAAGTAAGTATTGTGTTGTGTATGATGTTATTATGTGTTGTGAACCTATCTTTGTGGGGAGTATAACTTTGGAGTGAAGTTTCTCGAAGGGGAGGAGTATGTAACACCCCTAAAAACTAATTAAGGATTAGAATTCTTAATCCTTCGTTAGATACCATTGATGTATAAATAAAGTGGAATTTATTCAATGACAAAAATAAAAAAGAGAAATATTAATAAAGTTAATTAGCAATTAATATAGGTTAATTTAATTAAACATTATTAAATAAAGTATGATGCATGAAGGGAATGTGGCCCTCATGCATAATTCTATTTAATAAAATTAAAATTTGATTTTTTTTGCATAAAAAGGGGAATTGGTGGCTGATTGAGGGGTGTTTTTTATGATTTTTGTTTGGGGAGCTTTGGTCAAGGGGAGGGATCTATGAGCTAGGCGGAGGTGAAGGTTGGATACTAAGGGTAGAATAGGATTATGATTATGATATTTGGTTGGCTTGCTATTGATGATTGAGGGCTTTGGGGCTCTAAGTCTATCATTGAGGGGTTGATTGGAAGTAGAGCGGTCCCCTACACAAGGTTTCCTATGGAGCTACTACTAAGTTCATGGACATCCTTCTACCTTCAAATGTCCAATTGTAACTCAAAAACTTGTTTATCAGAGGTACTTCTTCCTACTTATTCTTGTGGTTATTTTCTTATGGTTGCGTAGTTTTATGTGAAAAATAACTTAATTTTTATATTACTTAAATCTTAAAGAATAAATTATTGTAACTATTTTTCTATTGATGTTATTAGTCAATTATAATTAGAATTTAGCTATGCATCTAAACATGTGTTGTTAATGAAAACTTTAACAATTAGTAGTGATTTAGGTCCTCAGATCTATAGTATTTAGGTCTCTTGGAAAATAAAAATTTATATGCAATTCATGAATAAAAATATGTGAAGAAAGTTATAAAAGGAACTAAAACACCACCACTAGATTCAAATAAACTATTGGAATGGGAAAGAATAGACAATATTAAAAACCAAAGTTATTATTGGCCTTACTCTATTAGATTTCGAATTGCATCATATAGGCTTGAAAAAATCATTCAAGGTAATCTAGGACAATCTAAACAAGTTAATTTGAACACATTCAGTTAATGAAAAGTTTTATTTGAAACTACAATTATTCAAATTCAAGATGCCCGTTGATATAACTAAGCCCAACCACATCAATAATTTGAGATCTATAATTAAACAATTAGCTGAAGTCAAGGCAACAACATAGGAATAAGATGTCGAGGACATTCTACTAAATAGTGTTCCTTCTTAATATAACAATGTAATCTTTACTCTTAGTCAACAACCTTCTCATA
Source organism: Pseudotsuga menziesii (assembly GCA_001517045.1). Lineage (NCBI taxonomy): Eukaryota > Viridiplantae > Streptophyta > Pinopsida > Pinales > Pinaceae > Pseudotsuga > Pseudotsuga menziesii. The sequence continues at coordinate 563,559 of LPNX010453006.1, forward strand.
CCCTAGAAGATATGATTGTTGCTATTTTATCTAAAGAAAAGAGAACCAATGCAAGAGAAATCAAAAGTGATCATGTACCTGAGATGACATATTACTCAAGACGCAATGGGTGCAAATCAACCAAAGACAAGTGGGATATGGAAATGTTACTACTACAAGAAAATAGATCATACATCTTGGAACTATAGATTTTAAAACCAATGATGTCCTCAAGGGAAAATTCAAAAACATATCACATCCATCTAATGAAACCACTATTAAACAACCACCATATGTTGATGGTGATGGTGTTCTTACTAAAGAAAAGGCGTTATCTGCATTTTAAGAAGTCAACACTCTGAAGGATCAAATGTAGATACAATTTTGTATGGATGGTTGCTCGATTAGTTTGGGAGTTTGTGAATCTTGGGAATTATTCCCCATGAGGTTATGAGACATGCATTGTTATCCAATAATTTAATTTGAGAGATTTGTCATTCAAGAATTCAAGGAGGTGGAATCCAAGAACTCAAGAGTTCAACTTGGGAGCTACACCTTTACGAGGGGTATTAGGAAACTTGATTAAGCGTTATATAATTCAAGAATTGTTTTCAAAAATACTTTTGAAGAATTATTTTCGTTCTGATGTTCTTTTTAACGCCAATTAATATTCTTTTCTTTCAATATTGTAATCCTTAAGATGGGGTGTTAGAATATAAGACTTATTATGTAATAAAGTCACCTTGATTTAATAAAGAAAAAATTGACTAAAATAATATTTAATAAATGAATATGAAGAATGAGTATAGAAATTATTTTACAATGTTTAACCTTTTAAATATAATCCTTCGAACCCTTTGGATGAAAAGGTCCGTCTTTTATATATTTCTTTTATTACTTTTAAATATGATCGTTCGAACCCTTTGGATGAAAAGGTACGTCTTTTATATATTTCATTTATTACTTTATTGATTGTTATTTAATATTTACTTTATTAATTTTTTTTTATTAATTGTTTATTTATTACTTTATTTTTATTTATTTATCTTTTATTGTTTTTATATTATGTTTATTACATTTCCTAGTCCTTAAGATTTGCTTTGTCCTAAAAGCAAGGTTAAAGAAGGGTGTTGTTGTAAGAAGTTTCCAGTTTCTCACGACAAGTCTTCCTTAGGCAAGTTCTTCCATTTAAAAAGATACTCCTTTATAGTTTTGGAACAGAACTTCATTTCCTTAATAGTTAGTATGCCTTCAGGTTCTAAGATCATATGTCTTTCCTCATTCAATGTAGGAAATTCAGATTGGGTTTTTTTATGTTGTCCCAACACCTTCTTGGGACTTGATACATGAAATACGTTATGAATGCAACAATAGTTAGGTAATTTTAATCCATATGCTACTAGACTAATTTTTCTGTTAACTTGGTATGGCCCATAGAATTTTAGTGCCAAATTGTTCTTGCCTTTTGAGAGTCAATTGTTTGTAGGTTTGTAGTCTTACAAATACCCAATCACCTACTTCAAACTCTCTTTCTGATCTTCGTAAATATGCTTGTTGCTTCATTCGATTCCAGAAATTTGTTAAAATTTTCTTTAATATTTGGATGGTCTTTTGATATTCCTCTAGCTGATTCCTTATTGCCGGCACCTTAGAGTTAAATAGCACATATTCCTTCCATTTGGGTGATTCATAGTTGTATAAAGCTTGTAAGGCGGTCATTTTAGATGAAGTATGGTAAGTAGTGTTATACCACCATTCAACCAAATGCAACCATTGGAACCACCTATTTTGTTTGTATGTCATAAAACAACGAAGGTATGTTCCCACACATTTATTCACTATTTTAGTTTGGACATTAGTTTGAGGGTGATATGTCGAATTCATATTAAGTGATATCCTTGTTTGTTTACAAAATTCCTTCCAAAAATTTCCTTTAAATTTTGTGTCCTTGTCGTTGATAATGACCTTCGAAAACCCATGTAATTTATAAATACTTTTGCAAAAAACTTTAGCTATTTGTTTTGTTGAGTCTGTTTTCTTTACTCCCATGAAGTGAGCATACATGGTAAGTCTGTCAACTACTACAAAGATTTTATCTTTTCCATTAGACATGGGCTACCCCTCTATGAAGTCCATTGAAATTTCTTCCCACTTCTAATTTGGGATGTGTGTAGGATAAAGTAGCCCTAGTAATAAAACATTTTCATTATTTTCCTTTGGCAAATATCACACTTTGGATCATATTTTTTGATGTCCTTACTCATTCCCTTCCAGTAAAATGATTGTTGCACATTGTAATAAGTTTTAAAGGCACCTACATGTCCGACAACAGGTGAGTCATGTGATTCCCTTAAGACTTTTATTTTGAACCTTGAATTTGGTGTGAGATAAATTTTTCCCTTGCGCTAGAGAATTTCATGTTTCCATTTGAATTTTGAATGTTATCCCTGGTTATTGATTATGGAACAAGCTTCTGGATCTTTGGCATATTCTACTCGTAACTCATCCAACCATTCAAGAATTACAACTGATACTACATATGTTGTTATTTCTTCACATTAGAGGAAATTTGAACTCAAAATGGGCCTCCTAAAGAAAATTAATAAAATAATAAAATAATATTTATTAATTTTGGAGGAAGAAAAGAAAAAAACTACTTTTTTGTTTATATTTTCGATATATCTCTGTGTTTTTACACAAATTTCGATCGGGAGAGCTCGTTGGATGCATAATTAAATTCCGCATCCAACGAGTACCCACTCAGCATACTTTTTACGAACCTCGCTACCTTGAAAACAAGAAATACCTGAAAAGGCGTGATGATGATGTCATCATCATGCCTTTTCAGGTATTTCTTGTTTTCAGGGTAGCGGGGTCCGTCAAAATTATGCCGAGTGGGTACTTGTTAGATGCGGAATTTGATTCTGCCTCCAATGATCCCTCTTGATCAAAAATTTGAGTAAAACCACAAGGAGATATGTCGAAAATACAAACAAAAAAATTAGTTTTTTTATGATACTTATCCCCAAATTTATATTAAAAATTTGTTTAAGACCTGTACAGTGTTTCAAATTTATAGCAATTTCATTGACTAACACATGATGACATGGAAATTGAATTAGAGTTAAAAGACTCATTTTGAGTTGAAATTTCCTCTAGAGTCCTTCCTAGATAGTGCATCTGAGACTATATTATCATTTCCCTTTTTGTGTAATATCTCCATATCAAAAGTAGAAATTGTTTCTATCCACTTTTGTTGCTCCGTGGATAAGGTTTTCTACCGAAGTAAATACTGAAGGCTGTTGTGATCGGTACATATCAAGAATTTACTACCCAATAATTATTCTCACCATTTGGTTAGTGCATGTATAGCAAGCATCTCTTTATCATACATAAACTTTAATCCTTCCCTCTTGTTGAGCTTTCGACTCTCAAAAGCAATTGGATGGCCATCTTACATTAACAATGCACAAATCCCAAAACCTAAGGCATCACATTCTACGACGAATGGTTTTGTGAAATCGGGGGTAGATGTCATAACCCTTTTTAAAACCTCAAAAAATTCCTCTCTCATGGCTATTCCACTGAAAATAATCCTTCTTTAATAAATATGATAATGGTGTTGTTAATTGTGCATCATTTTTCACAAACCTTCTATAGTATCTTGTTAAGCCCAAAAATCCTCTTAGTTTTGATATGTTATTTAGATTCTTCTACTCTGTTATGGCCTTGATGTTTTTTGGATATACTTTGACCCCTTCTCCAGATATGACGTGACCAAGGTATTCCGCTTCTTCCTTGTCAAATGTGCACATTGACATTTGTGCATAATACTGATTTTTTTCTAATAGGGGGAATACTTGTTCTAGGTGCGCAAGATTCTCTTTCGACCATGTTTTACTATATATAAGAATATCATCAAAGAAGACTAGTACAAAATTCCTTAGGTATTGTCGAAAGAGTTCATTCATCGTTGCTTGAAAGGTAGCAATAGCATTGGGTAAACCGAATGGCATCACCTTGAACTCGTAGTGACATTCGTGAGTTCGAAAAGCCATCTTCGCAACATCTTCTAACCTCACTTGGATTTGACAATACCTAGATCTTAGATCTAGTTTGGAAAATCCCCATGTAGTTCATCCAACATCTCATCTATGAATGGAATAACAAATTTATCTTTTACTGTTATCTTGTTAATACCTCAATAATCTATACACATCCTGAAGGATCCATCTTTTTTGTGAACTAGCACTATTGGGGTAGCATATGGGCTCCTTGTTCTTGCTATAACTCCACATCTGAGAAAAGTGTTGAATTAGCCTTTCTATTTATGTCTTATGATGGTGAAGGTAACAGTCGGGCTTAACGTTCTTAGTAGATGAACCTGGTTTAACCTCAATTATGTGTTATATTCCTCTTTCTGGTGGCAATTTCATGGGAAGATATTGGAATACCTTCTCGTACTTCTGGATTAATCCTTGAATTTATGGTTGTTGGTCATGAGCCAATTTTGCTACTAGTATCTCTATTTGATGACATTGTACTACCAATGCTAGTGACATTGTACTACCAATGTTGATGCCCCTTTTCGAATTAGTTTCTCCATTTGTCGCGACGATATAGTTTGGGTAGGAGGTGGTTGGAATCCATACAATTAATTTAATAAATTGTCTTTGGTGATTTGTGGAATATGTACCTAATGTGTGTAGCCATTGAATTCCCAAGACAAAGTCTTCTTCCCCTAGGGGTATTGTGTAGAATTCATATTTCAAGTTATAATCATCTATTTGTATCTTAACTTTGTGACACTTCCCGATACAATCGACCTTTTTTACATCTGCTACCATGACCTTTATATATGTTGCTAGGTATACAAATAAGTTCAACCAATTCGCCACATTTGCATGTATAAAATTATGGGTGCTTCCTGTGTCTATAAGTACGGTGACATTCTCTTTTCTCACATGGCCTTTTAATTTCAATGTTTGTGGTTGTGACATGCGATCCATGTTATTGTAGTTATAGATATCCGTGGCATTGCATCTTCAGAGTCTAAGTTGATGTCATTATTTTTCTCTTGGCTGACTTCATCATCTGAATTGTTGCTAGATGAGACTTTTGATTCCCTCTCAAGCTCACAATTATACAATTTTTTATTGTGTCAACTATGCCCTTTTACCCATTTATCTTTGCAATATATACACTTATTTACCCATCTATTATTTATATCCCGACGTTGTTTTTCATTTTCCTTCTGGGGAGATGGTACATACTTGTTTTCCTTTTATGTAGCATAATTATTTGATTTTTCATTAAAATACCTACTTGATATATCTAATCCTAAAAATGAAGATTTGTTGACCTTGTTCTTTTGTTCAATCAATTTTGTTGCATGCCTTGCGTCTTGAATAGTTTGGGGTTTCCAAAGTTTTAATTCGCTACGAATGTAATCCTTTAAGCCACATATGTACATTTTTTGTAATTGTTCATTTGCAAACCCTATTTGTCTTGTAGCCAAGGCTTCCCATTTGTGAGTATAATCATTTATGTTTCCCTTTTGATTAAGATGGACAAATTGGGTATAAAGGTCATCTTCTTCGTCATTATGGAATCTTTTTAATAAGGCCTGGGTGAAGTTTGTCCACTAGAAAGAGAGAGCATTACACTTCCTTGACCACCATAGAAACCAATCATAAGCTTCTTCATCCAAATTATGGGTGACTGTCATTATTTTTTCTCTTTCTCCAAGTGGGGGTTTGATTTGAAGATTCCCTCCATTTTAATTACCCAAATGATGGTGCCTCTATGGTCTTTCCCATCTTATTTTGGTAATCCTTTTTAATTTTTTGATAGCCTCTCTCTTTCCCTCTTGGGTTATGTGTAACCCTAAAGGAAGATGACTGGTTTTTCTTGCTTTGTTTTTGAGTCTAAAATTGTATTTAATTTCTTCATGATTTTGAGGAACGCCATATCATTTTTTGCATTTATTATCTTTCCTTCATCTTTCTCTTGTTCTCTCATGATTACAATATTCTCTAATCGATTCTCTATCCTTTCCAATCTGGCATCACCATCATGTATCATATCATTTTTTGCGTTTATTATCTCTCTTTCATCTTTCTCTTGTTCTCTCACGATTACAATATTTTCTAATTAGTCCACACGATCTTATAAAGTATTCAATTCTTCCTTTTGATTAACTATCTCCTTGCTCATTTCTTCACGAGATGCGTATCTCTGGCTGGTTGAATCCATTAAAAAAAATTCAAATCCAAATCTAAATCTACAGTCTTACCAATTCAAAAAACTGTACGGATTGGTATAGGATCTTTTAACAATTGTTGCACATCGTGCGTACACAAATGTCTTCAGTGTGGTTGTACCGCTTGAGTGGACACAAGTACAAACCGGTAGTTGAGGCAGAGCATAGTATTGACTGGCGGTTGGTTGCACAGACGAACGCAAGTACGTTCTGCAGCTGGTATAGCTGGTATGGTACAATGACGACGAGTTGGGCTAAAAATATTTTACATGCAGCAGAGTAATAAATGCTCTCGCTGCAGCATTGTGAACCCTTGGATCTCACCTTGTTTGAGATCCGAGGGTTCACAATGTTGCAGCCAGAGCATTTATTACTCTACTGCATGTTTAATATTGTTCTCCGACGAGTTGCTCCGAGATTCAGCGACTGCTGGTGCAGACTTGTCCGCTCTGATACCAATGTTAAGAAATAATTGACTGGAATAATATTTAATAAATGAATATAAAGAAAGGGTATATGAATTATTTTACTATGTTTGACCTTTTAAATATGGTCTTTCGAACCCTTTGTATGAAAAGGTATGCCAATTATATATTTCATTTATTACTTTATTGATTGTTATTTAATATTTACTTCATTATTTTTCATTTATTAATTGTTTAGTCATTACTTTATTTTTATTTATTACAATGGAATCCAACAACTCAGGAGTTCAACTTGGGATCTACACCTTTACAAGGGTTATGAGGCAGCTTAAGCAAGAGTTATCTAATTCAATAATTGTTTTCAAACATGCTTTTAAAGAATGATTTTTGTTCTGATGTTCTTTTTAACGCTAGTTAGAATGTTTTTCTTTCGGTATTGTAATCCTTAAGATGGGGTGTTAGAATATAATACTTATTATGTAATAAAATCACTTTGATTTTATGTTGAGATAATGTTCACTTTATGTCTAACTCAATGTATCCTACATGCATAAGTGGAAATGACTTGCTTAGTAAACATTTGTATATAAGTAGGTGAACTCCATTGTAATACGTACACCAGTTACTCATAATATAATAATGCATTATGTTGTATACCTCTTGCATGTGCTAGTGTTTCATGGTTTTGCAATATTTTCAGTCATTGACGAAGTGGGATTTTTAACACTTATATTTGGTAGGTTGGTTTGGGGGTTTGTTGAATAAGTGGGGAGGGAGTCAAATTCCACGAAGTGACACAATCTATGGTGTTGAACCTAAGGATAAGAATTATTCTCTAGGGATAGGAATTATTCTCTACTCCCTAGATTTGAGGAAAGTCTTCAATATTGTCAATGTATATAGACCATATGAGGAGAGGATCTCCTTTTGGGATGATTTGTTGGAATGGTGGTTTGTTAAAGCTAAAACATGGAATAAACATTGAGATTTAAGCCTTACATCTAAAAGCATTGAAAACTATAATAACTTAGTGAGGGCGGACCCCTCAAGTAAATTATTTCCTCCAAAATTTTGAAGATGTTGGGTGGTGGATGTGGAGCCTTTAAAGCTCACACCAGCCTGCAAAAATATAAAGACCAAGGAGAAAATAGAAAAAAGTCTTGATAGATTCTCAGTGTTTGAAACGATCGTGAATGACCTGGAAAAAATGGGGACTTGGGTAGAGGTTGGAGGTGATTCTAATCACCTTTCTTTCATGGATATAGAAGAAAGAGGGAAAACCCTCCAACACCTTCAAAGTTAATGCCCAATGGTTAAAGATGAGGGGTTTTAAAATCTTAGGATGAACATCAAAGATTTGACCCTTCTTCAAGGGAATCAACTACACTTCAATGAACAACAAATCTCACAAGAGTTAAAATTGTTGTATTAAATGGCCCTTTAACGAAAGATGCAAAGAAGAGCATGTTCTTACGTTAGTTGAGAAGGATATAACAAAGGCCAATTTATAAGAATTTGACTCAAGTTTTGAGGATACTAATAAGAGTAGATTGAAGTATACATTAAATACTAAAAAGAAACTATTGGAACAAAAATAAGCTCCATCAATATTAAAGAGCGAGTCACATCTTTTTTCCTAGTTTTGAAGGAGGAGAATGAGTTGAAGATAGAGAATATTCTGAACTAAGAATTAAATGTTGTACTGGCCTCCTTTCAAAAGGATAAGAACCCAAGGCTTGATGGGTGTGGGGTGGCATTAAGGTAATTTTGAAGTTAAAAAATGGGCCTCAAAACAAAAAAAATGTACCATCAAAATCATTTTACAAAAACCAATTAGATTATAAAGAACGGTCTTATCCTTTATGGTTGAGGTGGCATTGTTCGAGTTAAAATTGCTTGCTTGTCAAATTCTAAATGTTAAATGACAATCCATAGTTAAACATACTCATAATAGAAAAAAGTACTCATAAATTACTTTTAAATACAATATATATTATGTACTTAGTACTTTTAAAATACTTTTACTTTTCAATATAAAAATATATTTCTAATTAAAAGTCAAACTTGAATTCAAAAATGAAATCATGACTCATACTTTTGGCATTCGTTAACGTGAATATTACAACGTTATTATATTATAACGTGAAAATACACATTATATTGTAATGTTATAATAGAAACGTATGAATGAAGTTGTTGTAACTTGTATAAGTGTCATGATAATTGTAATATTATATTATAATAATCATTATTAATGTGAATTATTTAATATAAATATAATTTAAATTTATTCACTAAAATTTAATATAGTTTTATAATTCAAAACTAAGATATTTTATTTTAATTTTTTTATGAGTACTTTACTCTATTACATTTATGTATTCAAAAGTACATCTTTCTAGTCATATAAAAAATGCTTTTTATTACTTCTATTTGCACACATCTTTTCATTTTAAATTAACCATAATTACATGAATTGTAGTGCAAAAGATGACTTCCCCACAAAATGATAAACTCATAGTTACATGAATTGTAATGCAAAATGTGACTTTCTCACAAAATGATAAACTCACAATGTTTTATTATAAACTCACAAGAGGTGTTGAGGGTGGTGTAAGATACTAAAAGAACAAAGAAAGTGCTTGGATTATTTAATTCAACTTTTATCTCTTCGATCCCAAAGAAGAATAGCCATAAATCATTTGATGGTTTGAAGCTCATATCCCTATGAAACTATATATATGAGATAATACGCCAAGTTATAGTTATTAGGATGAAAAATATATTTTCAAAATCAATATAAAAAAACAAGTTGGTTTTTTAATGGTATGCAAATTCATATCAAACTCAAGGGGGTTTGCATACTATCAAACTCAAAAGGCTAATGCAATGGTTATGAAGCTATATTTTTCCTACGCTTAGAATAGCTCATTTGGCTCTATTTGAGAACAAGTCTCCTTCATATAGGATTTTGTGTTTAAATGGCCAATTGAATTGTGGAGTGTTCGTCTTTGGTCTCTTTGGTTGTTTTAATCATTGGCTTAGTGTCAATTTTTCAATCCCTTAAGAAGATTGAGGCAAAGGTATCCTCCAACACCTCTTATGTCTTTTTTATTTTATTTTAGGGTTGGGCTTATCTACCATAGAGGCTAAAATAATTGGTGCTTTGACAAGGATTAAATTGGAAAGGTTTTTTTTTCTAGCACACTCATTTTTTGTTGATGATATTTTGCTTTTTTTTTTGTTATGGTTCAATAAGAGAGGTACAAAAAGTAAAAGAAATTATTGATTTACATTGTATAGCCTTACATATGGAAAATAAATAGGCATAATCTTGCTTCACATTTAGTGGGGTGAAAGAAGAAAGTGTTAGAAGATCGTTGCAAATCTATCATTATCAAATGTCAAACTTTCAGGGAGGGGTTCAAATATATGGAATTTTATTTGAAACTAAACGACTATAGGAAGACACATTGGAAATGGTTGATTGAAAAGATTGAGCAAAGGACTAAGCAATGGTATAATTGGTGGTTTCTTTTGGGAGGCAAATTGACCTTGGTCAAGTGAGTGTCGAAAGAAATTACAATTTACGAACATACTACAGATTTCATCCCTAAAGGGATATTGACTGAATAAAGAAAAGGTGTTCTGAGTTCCTTTGGACCAGTAAGTGAGAATGAAGGAATTCCTTTGGGAAAAGACAATCCTCACAAAACCCAAGGATGAAAAAGGTCAGAGGCTTAAAAATCTCCATATATTCGCTAAGGCCTTGGCAGCCAAAAGTCTTTGGAGGATTATATCAAAATAAGGGAAGTGGATAATAGTTCAAAAGTATGTCAACCGTCTCTCCTTGGAAGAATAGATTAGGAAGGAAAACAAATCTTTTCAAAATGGATCTATAGTCAGGAAGAATAGATTAGGAAGGAAAACAAATCTTTTCAAAATGGATCTATAGTCTAGAAGGCATTGGTTTTGGATTTTCCTATGGCGAGCAATTGGGCTCGTATGTTAGGTAAACTGGATAAGTAAGAATTCAGGTATATGCATGGGTTGGAAGGGTGGTTTACTATATAGACTTCCTCAAGCATTGATTGTCACCTTGCAAAATCATGGCATTTGTACCTTGGGGTAGGCCGCAAATGAAACTACTACTTTGTTGATTCAAGGTTGAAAAGGTGGAGAGTAGCTAGGTTTGTCTAAACCTGAATTTGAGATGTGGGAGGCTTATGCATGCCAGTGAAAGAAATGCCATATTAAACTAACAAGACGAGTATTCTCTAGTCTGGTTTAGGAACCCTGTAATGGGTGACTACACTCAAAGATTGGGATACAAAGTTCTATGTTAAAATGATAGGAGGTGTGGTGCTGGAAGGTACTCCAGAAGGTGAAGGCACCATTAAAAGTAAAGTTTGCATGTGGCTTGTTCTTTAGAACAAACCCTTGCCATGGATGTGCTCCAAAACCAGAGTAGAAATGGTCGAGGGAGATGTAACTTATTTTTCCATTCAAAGGCTCAACCTCCACAATTGATTTGGTCCAAATCCTCTAGGCAATTATAAATGACCCATTGGTTGCCACTTGGTGGGGGTCATACCTTACAGTGAATCTGGGATCCTGCTATGTTGGGATCCAGCCACCTTGCTGAAAAACTCCAAGCTAGTGCGAGGAGACCATCTGCCAACACTTGGACTTGAACATGGGAGCTCGCACAGCCCTAAAGTACCAGAGGAGGGTGAGTTTGCAAATCTACCTGCAGACCAAAGCCCTCAGGGAGATGTACCTTATGTAATAAGAAAGATGGCGAATCCTTTGACTACGTATTACATTCTTGTTTTTGTACTGTTCTGGTATGAGGAGAGATGGAGTTAGTGACAGGTTGCAGGGGCGTTGGCATGGACATTCAATGGAAGGGGCACATAAAAATTTGTTCCAGAATAAAGATCTGAAAACCTACAGAGATCTTCCTTTTGTAGGTGTCTGGAATATGGTTAGCTCATAATTGGGATATCTTTCACAAAAGGCACATTCCTTCCTGTCAATGTGAGTCCCAGATCCAAGCAGTTTTTAGAAATTTCAAAGTTTGCCCAAAACCTCGAAAAGGCTAGATTATTAATACATCCTCAAATTGATAAATGAATAAGCTTGGCGTACTATGATGGAGCTAGTAAAGAATAAGGGTTGTGTGTGGTGCCGGAGGCTGTTTATTTATCACTGATGCACATTTATTTGTTTTTAAAGTAGGTCTTGTCAGAGGCTCAAACAACTATTTAGAGCTTGTGGCATTGAAGCTACTATCGAGGTTGGCAGGGGATCAAGGGATCTCTCAGCTGTGAGTATATGGGGACTCGGGTGGTTACAAACCAGATGAAGGGCAGCTACGGGATTGGGAATAAATTAATGCATGCTATTCTAGAAAGTGTTATAGGCATGGCTTCTCTGTTCTCAAAAATATTTTTCCATAGTATGTTTTGAGAGCTTAATACTCTGGCAGCTGAACTTTCAAAGGATGGACTGCTGATGAGAGCAAATTATGTTCTAGTCAGAATTCCAAGGAAGTAATAGACATGCTGAAACTCAGCGGCTATTACATGCTTAAAATCTCTTTTAGATAGTGCTGTAGGTAGCATGGTTTCTGGGTTACTTCTGTTCAAAACAAAAACTAATTATATCTTTGTTGGTATATGGAGTCTTAATGATTTTCAAATGGTTATGAGAACAAGTGAAATCCTGCAGTCTTTTTTTGTTTGTAATCTTTGGAATCTGGATAGGTAGACTGCTGTCTTTAAGTGCTGGTTTTTGCCATATATTTGTGATAAGTATATACAGGGTGTATGATAGATGTGGAAGAAGATCCTTGTCTATTGATTTCTTTAAGATAAAACTTGTCTATGAATCTGCCGATGTAAAGAATGCTGTATAAGCATGTTCGGAATGTAATCCTTTTATTATACTAATAAAAAGATGCGACATTTTCCAAGGAAAAAAATATATACAGATTTCTTGTCTAGACTCTAGACTGAAATATATTCACTTAGATATACATTAAAAAGGTCACATATTGTAGTGCTATACATTTTTGGGAATTTGCCCACAAAAAATGTTCAATGAGAAAAGAAATATACAGCTTCAAACTCAACAAGAATCCTTTCTCACACAAGCAGCTGCATTCATTTGACGTCGGTAGCTACTCGCCTGGTCGAACAACATAAAAAGTGCCATGAATTCAGAAGGCTGACTAGTTCAATCAACAACATTTGAATTCATAGAATAGTCCACTCATTTTCAGATAAAGCCAATTTTTTATCATGATCCATGGAAGCTGGTCTTGGTAGCTTTTTCCCAAACAGTGATTTTTTCCCTTCAATGAATCGAGACAGCAAATTATGATGATTCTCATCTCTCTCTGTTTGCCTCTTTTGCTCCTGAGCACGTTTCCCAAATATATGCTTCTCAATTTTTGGCATATGAACACTATGGATACCAAACTTTTCTAGAGGTCCCTTTGGTACTTCTGCAATCGGGTTTTCAATATTTGTAGATTCACATCCCTGGGTCAAAATATTTTCATGAGGGTGGACTACAATGGCCTCCATTGTTTCATAAACCTGCAATCATTTAAAAATTTACAAGGAAAATTAAAAAAACCAGTAGACATCATTTAAATACATAAACTGTTGAAGTCCAAGAACATTCAATGAGCTAATCCTGTCGTTCATGACTCATCAAGCAAGATATTCACAATCCAAATTACCTGGCAAAGATCCTCAAGCGTTTCTTTATCCATACATTTACAACATGTAGAGATGACATATTCCTTGCACTCTATAAACCATTTCGATAGAATATCCTTTTTTGTTGCAGGTGCAGCTTCTGCAATTATAAAGCCAGAACTCAACTGCAACAGACATTACAACAAGTTGGAAATTTTGCTAGGATCCAACACAGCTATGTACCTCTTCAAATGATAAAAGAACAAGTTTATGATCAAACTAGTAACAAGTATCTGATGCCACTGCTACCAATTTATTGGAAGAATTATATAGCTACAAGGCCACAGGTTTAAAAAATTTATGGGCTCGTAGTAAAACTTATGCCACTGCTACCAACTTATTGGAAGAACTATATAGCAGCAAGGCCACAGGTTTAAATAATTTATGGGCTCGTAATCAAACTTATCATTTACATCCATTAGTTTTAAACACAGTAGCAAAAACATATTGGAAACTCCTGAAAGATGCCCCTTTTTTCTGCCTGAGAATAAAAGGATGAAATTTTTTATCAAGGCCAACAGTTAACCTTTTTGCCAAAACATCTACAAGGCTAAAAGATATAATTACTGAAGTTCTTTGTCATTTTCTGAAATAATACTTTTTATTCTCGTGTTTGCATTCAATGTTTAATATCTGTATATATCTTCAATACAAGACAGAGCTTGTCCCTGTTGTAGAGTGTAACACCCTTGCTGCTGCAAGCAACAATTCTTTCACAGCTTTGTTTTTTGCAATCTGCCAAGTTGTGTCATATTTAAGAACAAGAGGTGCATTCTCCAGACCAGTATGTAGGAGACATTGTTGAAAAAGTTAGCAAGAACAAGTGTCCGGACCTTACCCTTGCTTCATGCAGAAGTAAAAACTCATTTTTAAAGTTTGCATGTGGGATTTGTATGCATGCATTTTTAAATGTAAAATTCGTCATGCAGGATTTTGCATGAGAATTAAAAGGCACCAAAGCTTATGAAACTGAGTTGAAGGGATAAAGGGGGCACATAAGGTTATTGTGAGAAGCAAAAGCAGTCGAGAAGACAAGAGAGACTCAGTGCATGAGTAGAGGCACACTTCTAAGATAGAGAGGGAGCATTCCAAGCAGACAAAGGGCACACATCTGAGACACAGAGGCCGCACTTCATCTTGAGATTAGAGAGGGTGAATTTATTAGTTGCAAAGATTGCTTCTGAGAGAGTGAATTCATCAGTAGAAATAGATAGGGCGATTTGCAGCAGTGGAATAGGGGGAGCAAATTCCACATTCAGTCGGAAGAAAGAGGGAGGCAAATACTCAAGGCAGTCTTCAACAGTGATCAAGCAGGAAATCCAAGGCTTGGATTTCAGAGATAAGTTTGTGTCAATACTGTGTAAAAGATCTGTGTACTTCTTTTGAAAAATAATAAAGAACTTTTACTCTCTCTCACTGGTTTTACCACAAGGGTTTTTCCATGGTCAAATTGACCAAAAACCTGTCTCAATATATGTGTGTGTGTGTTGCTGATTTAAAAGAGTAAAAGACTTCATGTGTTTCATGTTATAAATATTTGTTTATGCTTATCTATGTTATCTGTGCAACAGGATTGGGTTGGGCATTAAACAATGATTTATTGAGACTCGAAACTGGGTTGCGGTCAGCGTATTTTCTGAGTAATAAGAAAAAGTTACAGATGTGTCATGTGTGCCACAAAATAATAAAAATAATTAATAAAATAATAATAATGACAATCAACCGCATAAATTAAAAATTAAATATATATGAGACAAAGCGGCACGATATCTAATTAGAGGAAATAATCAACGAACTGTGCCAATTCCAGTTAGATTGAGAGCAGTGTACTTTTAATTGTTCTGTAAATGTTGAATGTAAATGAAAATAGAAATAAAGAACTGAATGAACTCTTTTCCTTTTGATTTTGTTTCAACTAAGACAGTCAGACGCATAAATTAAAAATTAAATATATATGAGACTAAGCGGCACGATATCTAATTAGAGGAAATAATCAACGAACTGTGTCAATTCCAGTTAGATTGAGAGCAGTGTACTTTTAATTGTTCTGTAGCTTTTGTGAAGCATTTTGAGGAATCACCAATGGTTAAATACCTCTAAACAAGGTTGTGAAATTCAGACTCGGCATAAACTCAGCCAACTTAGGACTCAGAAAAACTCGACAACCCAACAAAACTCATTCAAGACTCGGGGAAACTCCGGAATAGAGAAAAAAATCCCAAATTTTGGTGAGTTTTGTTGGCTTATGCTGGTTGAGTTTTACCAAGTTTCAACAAGTCATGGCAAGTTCTGGAGTTTTCTGAGTTTGGTTGGTTGAGTTCTACTGAGTTCCAATGAGTCATGTCACAAGTTTTGGCCAATTTCGACAGTGCTCCTAAATAGGTGAACAAAGGGAAGAGAGGCAAACGTGCATGAAACGTACAGATTATGTACAAATTGGTGTGCAGGGCAGCCTGGGGCCATGGTGACTAGCTATGGCCAAGTATTAAGCGCACAAGGGGGATGGGTAACATCTCCAGGTGGACACTAAAGGGTTGTATCTAGAGGAAGGTCGCCCATACAAGAAATTGGGGCTGACATCCAGGTTTGTTCAAGGAGGAAATGATCCAAGGATCAGTCTCTCTAGATTTTTTGTTATTGAACTGTGGGGACATAAATGGCTTTGTTAGGGCCATGGTTCATTCGTTGAATAGATAGAAAACAATGTTTATTCAGATTCCAAAGAAAGACAAGAGTGGCCAACATTACCTTTGTCTAGGGTGAAGGTGTCAAATGGGTCGATGTTAAATCTAGTAGTTAATTTAACTGTGGACTCTAAGTCTTGAAAAGTGTAAGTGATTGGCAAAGGGAATAATGTCAAGCTGTTGGTGGTCATGCCACAACAAACTACGGATACCATCCAACCCTCATAAACTGTGGGATGAATGCAGTTTGTTGATTCTCTAGCAGGTAGCATATGGATTAATGGGGTTCTCTTGCTAGAAGATAGTATGGTGTCACCAGAGACAGAATCTACCCCTCAAATGCAATCTATTGAGAGCAATGGTTGACTGAATCTGGAGGCCATTCCTGATTTCTCTAGCATGAGTGAAGGTGATTTCATTGTTATCCCAGCTAGTGACAAAGAATACTTTGAAGGACAACACAATCTAGAGAACCATGGGGTGATTATTTTTTTTCCATCGTCTGCCTGATGAGGATGCTTTAAGCCTTTAACCAATGGTGCATCTGCACTGGGAAGCCAAGGGGATTTAATTGAACTCTTATTGGGGGATTGGCTCCAAGCATGTTTGCCTTCCAACTCGGATGCGGTGGCCTGACATGTTTTCCAGTATGGTACTTGAAATATTAAGGGGTCGCTAGCTTATGTGCAGCCTTAGCATGCAAATTTTAACCCAGAAGATCAGGGCCAGGTTCATTACCCTCTCTTGTTGGTGTTGATTTTGTACCTAGGAAAGTGTTCCCCTAGGGGACTTAGCCTTAGTCACTTAAAAGGGGAAAATGACTTAAGTGGAGCATTTAATGTGACTTTAGAGATTAAAGTCAAGTTTGATAAATTTAAGTGGGTGAGTAAAATTAATTTTTATGAGAATTAAATAAGTGCATTTATTCTTATCCCTAGATCTAATCTAATCTCAGCCATTGGATTAGATGGCTTCTCACCTACCTAGGGTTTTGATCAAAAAGCAAGGGAAAGGCATTTTGATTATTCATTCTTGAGAGAAGAGTGAGTGAGATGAGAGAGCAGAAGAGGCACAAATTTTGAGGCACCCAGTCTGAAGAGATTTCCAGTGGGCACGAAAACCGAGACGGCAGTTATTGCTTGGCACAGATTTCGAGGTGTACGGCCATCCAGACTGTACGGATTCTGGGCACATTTTTTGAGAGCAGATACAGGCACGAGTTTCAAGGGAGGACATGCAAGATTCCCAAGGCAACAGGCAGAACTTTTTGGCACGCATTTTGAGGCAGTACGGCTGCATTTATTACAGTCCGTACAATACAGTTTTTGAGGCAGTCTGGCACAAAAATCGAGGGCATCATTTTTACTGTTCTGGCACAGAAATTGAGGGTGATATTTGCTGAGATTTCTGACACATTTTTTGAGAAGAATAGGCACAAAAATCAACGCAGCTTATGCACAGAAAACGAGGCAGCCTGCTGGGTTATTTACAT
The DNA here is from genome assembly GCA_001517045.1 of Pseudotsuga menziesii. Taxonomy (NCBI): domain Eukaryota; kingdom Viridiplantae; phylum Streptophyta; class Pinopsida; order Pinales; family Pinaceae; genus Pseudotsuga; species Pseudotsuga menziesii. Next base: position 581,171 of record LPNX010453006.1, read on the forward strand.
TGGTTGAGATAAGTTGTATTTTGACTATAAATGACTGTCTGAAATTTTCCTAGAAGAAATAATAAATATCTCTCTCTCTGACTGGTTTTCCCCTTGTGGGTTTTTCCAGGGCCGTTGGCCAAAAATTTCTGAGTACTGTGTGTTGAATGGATGTGCATTTATTTCATTTTCTGCCATGAAAAATTAAGTTACAGCAGTGTTTTTTAAGTCTGAAAAATTATGATTATTTCCAGCCTTTTAATTTTCTGGGTTTGCCAATAAACTGAGATATTTTCACCTGTTAAACCGGAGGCTGAAACTGAGCAAAAACTTACATGGTATCAGAGCTGAGTGGGGCAGAAAATTACTTTTTGCAGACAGAAAAGTAATTTCCAGAATTCAGAAATATCTTTTCACAGTTAGCAGATTTTTGTTGAAACTTGTTCTTTGTGAAAAATAACTTCTACCGGATTGAGAATGGAGGATAGGCTTGATGGAGCAGGGAACTTTGTTCCATGGAAGGCCCGGATATTGCTTGTGTTGGAGGAGAATGAGTTGTGGGAGGAGGTTGTCATAAATACTACAGCTAATCCCATTGCGATTCCCACCTCTACTTGATTTCAATTTCCATGATTGAGGATCAGGGTCTTGGGGTTTCCTTCCTAGATGGACATGTGCATATGTTTCCAAAGACTATGGGACCATCTGCTTTAGTTTCCATTGGAGTTAGGTGCAGGAAACTGTACATCCTCTTATTTCAGCCTCAACATGCCTTGGCACATAGCAGCGGCAGTGAGCTTTGTGAGCTTTGGCATAGAAGGATGGCTCACTTGCATCATCCAGCTTTGGGGTTGTTGAGACATATGGTTACATGTTTACCAGAGTTCAACACAGGGTAGAGTAATGTTTGCAGGGGGTGTGCTTTGGGAAAGTACACCCAGACTGCTTTTCCTAGTAGTGATAGCAGGTCAGCAGCGATTCTTGACTTGATACATTCAGATTTGTGTGGACCGATGTCATCTGTGTCCATGAGAGGATATGAGTACTATGTGATATTCATTGATGATCATTCCAGGAAGACCTGGATCTACTTCCTGAAGAGCAAGAAATCTGAGAAGGTCTTGCAGAGGTTCCAAGAGTTCAAAGCTCTTGTGGAGAACCAGACAGGGAGGAAGATCCGAATTCTCAGATCGAATAATAGGGGTGAGTATACCTCCAAGGAGTTTGATGGATATTGCAGACAAGAGGGTATCAAGAGGCAGTTGACAGTTTTATACACTTTAGAGCACAATGGAGTGGCAGAGAGGAAGAATAGGTCTATTGTTGGATCAACCAGAGCTATGTTACATGACTAGTCACTTCCTTTCTTTCTCTAGGCTGAGGCTTGTAGCACAACTGTATATCTTCAAAACTAGAGTCCCCATCGTGTCATGGGGAACATGACACTTGAGGAGTGTTTTTCAGGAAAGAAGCCTGAGGTCAGCCATTTTCACATATTTGGTAGTTTGACTTACTCTCATGTCCCTTCTGAGAAGAGGACAAAGTTGTCGCCCACTGCAGAGAAGGGCATCTTTGTGGGCTATGATGAGACTTCGAAGGCCTTCTGTATTTACCTTCCTTCTCAAAGGAAAGTTGTTGTGAGGAGGGATGTGAAGTTTGAGGAGGAGCGGGCCTTCAGGAAGTCGAGAGAGTTGGAGCAGGGAGAGTAGCAGGTTCCTGCACCTCAGGCAGTTACACACGTACCATCAGTGCAGCAGACAGGTTCACAGGTTTCCAGAGTTACAAGACCACACAGTGCAGGCACAGGTTCTCCAGGGTCAGTGGTTAAGCTAGCAAGGTCTTCGGGGACAGGGTTTGGATCTTAGGTTACAGGTTCATCGTATAGAGGATCAAAATCACAGAGTTCACCAGTTGTTGGTACACCAGCTTCTAGTTCACAGGTTACTGGAGTTTCCACCTCTGGTAGTTCTTCAGATGAGGACAGACCAGTGTGGGAGCAGCCTCCAACGAAGAAGACATCCAAGTGGCTTCGAGATACCTTGAAGGAAGCTCATGAGTTTGGGACACCCAGAGAGCCAGTGAGGTCTATTCAGATGCCTGACAGATTGGGCATGCTTTTGATGGCTAGTTTATGTGATTCAGAGCCTTTTACTTCTGAGGAGGCCTCCCAGCACCATGTTTGGCGAGATGCCATGATGGATGAGTACCATTCCATCATGAAGAACGATGTATGGGAGATAGTTCCGAGACCTAAAGGGAAGTCAGTGGTGACTTCTCGATGGCTTTACAAGCTAAAGCATGCTGTGGATGGGAGTGTGGAGAAGTACAAGGACAGGTTTGTAGCACGGGGGTTTTCACAGGTTGAGGGTGTTGATTATGACGAGACCTTTGCGCTGGTTGCTTAGTATACTTCGATCAAGGCTTTGATTTCCATTGCAGCGAAAATGGGTTGGAAGATCCATCAGATGTATGTGAAGACCACATTTCTCAATGGAATCATAAAGGAGGAGATTTGTGTTGAGCAGCCTCAGGGCTTTGAGATTCATGAGAGAGAGTCTCAAGTTTACAGGCTGAAGAAATCCTTGTATGGGCTGAAGCAAGCTCGTAGAGCCTGGTACTCCAGGATCAATTCTTAGTTGCAGAGGATGGGGTTTCAAAAGAGTGAAGCATATTTGAATCTCTATTTCATCATGGTTGAAGATGATCCGCTTATTCTTCTGTTATATGTTGATGACTTGTTTATCACAGGGGGAGAGAGACCCATTGCAGCTTGCAAGAAAGATCTTGCTTCAAAGTATGAGATGACAAATATTGGGTTGATGCACTATTTGCTAGGATTGGAGGTTTGGCAAGAGCCTGGACATATTTTTCTGGGACAGGGAAAGCATGCGGTTAATATTCTGAGGAGATCTAGGATGGAGGATTGCAGGCCGATGTTGACACCGATGATCACCAACTAGAAGAAGCTTCATGCTTCTAGGGGAGAGTTGGTGGATCCTACATTTTACTATCAACTAATTGGTTCATTGATGTATCTGGTCAACTCTCGTCTAGATTTGTGTTTTGCAGTGAACACTCTTAGCCAGTTCATGGTTGAGCATAGGAGTGTGCACTAGGTAGCTGCAAAACATGTTTTGCGATACCTAGCAGGGACAATGGATTATGGTCTGGACTACAGGAGGTCGGATGGGATCAGATTGGTTGGTTATACAGACTCAAATTGGGCAGGCAGTGTGGTAGACCGGAAGAGCACTTCCGGATGTTGTTTCAGTTTGGGCTCGACACCACTGTCATGGTTCAATCGGAAGTAGAAATCTGTTGCTTTGAGTTCTGTTGAGGCTGAGTATATGGTAGGCAGTTAGGCCAGCTGCGAGGCGTTGTGGCTTCGCAAGTTGCTGGTGAATTTATTTGGTTAGGAGTTGAGGGCTACGATGATCTACTGTGACAATCAGATTTGCATCCAGCTCTCTGAGAATCCAGTATTTCATGACCGATCAAAGCATATTGAGATCAGGTATCATTTCATCCGAGATTATGTTCAGAGAGTAGTGACTTTACAGTACATTTCCACTGATGAGCAGGTTGCAAATATTCTGACGAAATCTTTGGGGAGGGGCAAGTTTGTCCTCTTCAGAGACAAGTTGGGAGTGGTGCAAAACCTACGCTGTTGAGAGCGGGGAGCGGGTACGAAAAGCGAAATTTTCAAAAGATTCTGATTTGGGAGCGTTTCGGAAGCATTTTTTATATAATATATATTTTTATATATTTTGATGCATATATATTAAAAAAACACTAAGTTGCCAGAAAACGTGGGTACGGGGACGGGTGCTGGTACGGGGACGAGGACGGGGACGCCACTTTTTGAAATAGGGTACTTCGGTACGTCAGGGGCACTGTAGACATATATATATATATATATATGTATATATATGTATGTATGTATATATATATTTATATATGTGTGTGTGCGTGTGTGTGTGTTAAAATTTATAAAAATAAAACATTTCACACTCACATCATACATGCATATTTGATATTTCTAAATTCAATGATTCATATGAACATTCGCATTGAAAATTTCAAACATAAAATAATAAATTTGATAAATCATATGACATAGACTCATATTAGATATCAACTAGAAGACTGAAGTTATATTAATATAATTAACAACATAAAATATTATATGTCCATGACACCATGAGTTCAAACTTCATTGTCATACTACATCCAAAATTTGCCTAAAGGCATTTTTAGACATGAAAAAGGAAGTTCAAAACAGTAAACATTGAACAGGAACAAGATAGTTGATTTGGCTTCCTCAAGCCATGTCATCAGCAGCCTTAGGATCAATGTCATTCGCATCACTAAGGTCCTCTGTCACGTTGTCGCTGGAGTAGTGAGCACAATGCACTAGCCGTGAGAAATGCAGTGTTGCGCTGGTTTAGGTAAGGCGCAAAGGCTCGCATAACATGTGTTTTAGTTTTTTATTATTTAATTTTTAAAATTTTAAACTTCAAAATTTTCAAATTNGCACTAGCCATGAGAAATGCAGTGTTGCGCTGGTTTAGGTAAGGCGCAAAGGCTCGCATAACATGTGTTTTAGTTTTTTATTATTTAATTTTTAAAATTTTAAACTTCAAAATTTTCAAATTGACTCATCCCGAACAATGAGCTAAGATAAATTGTCCAATGGCTCTATCGGCCATGTACCTAATCACGTGGTACGGCATACCAAAATCCACGCAAGTACCCTATTTTCATACATGAAGTACCCGGTACGTGAGATTGGATTTGGGTACGGCTGGGTACGGCTGGGGACGTACCATTGAAGTACCCAAGTACCCGGTACGTGTACCCGGTACTGGTTCGTGTACCCAACCCCCCGGTACGGGTACCCATGCAACACAGGATCTCAGTGATCGCTTACAAGATTGTACCTAAATTTTAGACTGCTTTGTACATGGTGACATTAATGACATCAAGTCCATGTTGGCATCAATGACAATTTCACCAACNGAAAAAACATGTATTATACCAAATTAGCTATAGAAAACATAGGTATAACCATTACTACACATGTCACATATAACATCAATCATCTAGGAGCTATGACTTGTAGCATTGTCATCAAATGATCAATCATCAACGACATCAATCTTTAAATTTCAACATATAATATTTGCCATCACCAAACTCTAACAGTCTAAGACTCTAACAGATAACATCAACCATGAAATGAAACAAAGCATCATAATATCATATTTAATACCAAAGAGTTTAAGATCATAAGATGATAAGAATCAAGATGCAATCAACAATTTAAAGTTCAAACTTCAAACTTGAAAGTAGGCCATAGTGTTTACAAAATAGGCCATAATAAACATGAAATACAAAGTATTATGATACTATCTACTAATCTACTAATTTTCCGCTTGCCACGAGAAACTTCCAATTTTTTTCTCGTGTTCTAGGTGCAATAGGCGCTGCTGGAAGTGATCGTGGAACACGAGAAGAAGATGAATGGCCTCCACGGATTGTCGGACGTTGTGAAGCTAAAGGAAAAAATCATGCATCTGTAAACTTGCTAGTGGTTGGGGGTGGCATCTCTGATGTATGAATCGGATGAGGATCACCCTCATGATCACCCAATAATTCATCCTCCAAGCACTCTAATGTAATGGCTCCATCCTCCACATTAGCCTCCTCGGGATTGTTGTCCCAAGTCAAAAAAATTCTATCATTCTTGGCCACTTCACAATAATGGGACAACAGCCTCAAGTTGTAGTGCACATAAACCGAACTTTCGGCTCGTTCTATATTCAAACTATTTCTCTTCACGTTGTGGATGAAGCTGTAGGTGCTCCAACACCTCTCTGCAGAAGAACTTTTGACAACCTGTGAAAGCACCCTCACCGCCAATTTATGCAAATATGTGCCACCACTGGCATGCATGTTCCACCAACGGATAGGATCCAACCTCTCTCGATCTTTGGTTGCATGCAAGGTACCAAAGACTCCATGTTCACTAATTTATTGGCTCAATTCACTCCGTACTTGAGCACACTCCTCCTCATCAGGTACCAACTTGTCTAGTGCAAGCATATACCCATTTTGCACCTCTGCATCTATGTGTGGTCTTTTCCTAACTCCACTGCCAGGTGCAGGTTGGGCCAACCAAGATGGAGAATAATATTTTGGTGTAAGGACATATGCAAGGGCATGGAGTGGAACATTCAAATTATCCCACCTTTTGACCACATGTTTGTGAATATGGTCATACAAGAACACCTCCCCAATCACCGGCTGATCTGTATCTGCAAAACGAATCATATTATAAACGGGCTTACAGCTCTGTCTTTCAATCTTTGCCATGAATCACTTGAGACCATACTAGCCAATGCCTCTCTTACCTTCAAAAGCATCCTAAAGGTGAGGTAGTAGCTACCAAATCTAGTCTTCGCAATCTTCGATAGCTCCAACCTAGAGTGATTGCGAAAAATGTGGTGGACCATACTATGATTGGTGATAAATTTTATCATTTTCTTACCTCTCTTGTACAAGGCACCAATCCATCTGTAACTATGGTCCTTCATCTTAACAATATCATGCATCAAAAGGTTCAATGTGTGAACTAAACACCTTGACCAAAATATGTTGGGATACTTATCCTAAATGATTGCTCCTGTTGCCTTGCAATTAGCAGCATTATTTGTGATGACTTAAATGACATTGTATGGCCCAATCATTTGAATGGTGTCAAGTAAAGGTTGTGCAATATTGATACCAGTCTTGTAGCGATCTGAATAGTCATTAGCTGAAAGGAATACCGCACTACTAGCAGATACACCAAGAATATTTATCAATGGCTTGCCTTTAACATTTCTCCACCCATCAGATACAATGGATACCCCATATAACGACCAATCACTTGTAAACTTTCCAAGAGCACTATTGATTTTGGCTCTTTCCTTGTCAAGTCCCACGGTTCTAGCTTTGTCATACCCAGGGCTCCTATATCCTTTAGGGGCACCATTGATGGCATGTACCATTTCATGCCAATAGGGTGAGCGAAGAACATTGAATGGCACACCACACGCATAGAGAAACCTGTAAGCTTTTGAATCCACATCATCTCTGCAACCAAGGTCAAGGAAATCTAATAATGTTTTTTGCATAGGCCAGAATCCCCTAGCATGGGTGGATGATGATCCGGATCCACCACTAAACATTCTCTATGGGGATTCAGATTCGACCCTTGATCTCTTAGAATTGTTTTGAGCGGCCTCCTCTTCCATATTGTATTTGTTTCTTTCTTTACCTGACACTTTGTCACATGTTTTGACTCCAGTAGCCTTACCTTGATCACATGGCTTAATCCCACACAAATGCTTTCTCACACGAGTATATGAACTTGTGTAAGTTTTATTACAATGGAGGCATGTAAACTTTGTGGTTCCACCCTCTCTCCCTCTCCCTCCCACAAGCCTTGTCACATACTTCCACAAAGGTGTTGTGTCTTTTTTTGGCCCCTCATCACTCTCAATCTCCTCCTCCTCCTCCCCCTCCTCTCCATGGTATGTGTGGCTCCCTATCTCTTCATCCTCATCATTGCCACCACCAAATCTACTTCCCACCACCACCATCATGAGAAGAATCAGAACCAACCACAAAAACCACATACCCATCATGCTTGTTGATTCAATATGAGAATCACTTCTTGCCTACAATAGAATGATGGAGAAGAAGAAATTGGAAAGGGTAGGAAAAAAACACATACAAGATTCATAATTTTAACATAGTGAAATATTTTTTTCAAAAACAAACAAAGATTGGGTCTTTAGAACCTACCTCTACAGCTCTTCAAGGATGGTTGAATGTCTCTATGGAAGCCTTCAATCTTCCTTCCAATCTCTCACAAATAGAAGCTTTCAATCTCCCCTCCAATCTCCCTTCCAAGATCCTACAAATTTGCTCTCAAACAACTAGCAAAGCCACTCAAAGCCTTAGCAAGAAAAATGAAAACAAGCAAATGAGGAATAGAATGAGTCCAAATGGAGGCCAATAGTGTTTATAAACACTAACTAAACTCTAGGCAACCATCAATAAACTTTTTTTTTTGCAAAAAAAAAATGTTCCATGACGCGGAATCACTCAGGGAGCGATTTCAGGAGCGTTTTTTTTGCTTAGGAATCGACCCAAGAGCGCTGAAAAATCACTTCAGGAGCATCGATTCCTAATCGCTCCCTCAGCGATTCCACAAACGTCAGGGATTGTTTTTTTTTTTGGACAGAATTGCGATTCCAAAAATCGCTCCCGGGAGGAATCAATGAGGAATCGCGATTCCTCCCAGAGTGCGAATCGAGAGCGATTAGTCAGGGGGAGGAGCGATTCTTCGCAACCTTGTGCAGAACACCCTCCTAGGTAAGAGGGAGTGTTGATTTTGTACCTAGGAAAGTGTTCCCCTTGGTGACTTTAGCCTTGGTCACTCAAAAGGGAAAATTTAAGTGACCCTTGCATTAAATGACTTAAGTGGAGCATTTAATGTGACTTTAGAGATTAAAGTCAAGTTTGATAAATTTAAGTGGGTGAGTAAAATTAATTTTTATGAGAATTAAATAAGTGACTTTATTGTCATCCCTAGATCTAATCTAATCTCAGCCATTGGATTAGATGGCTTCTCACCTACCTAGGGTTTTGATCAAAAAGCAAGGGAAAGGCATTTTGATTATTCATTCTTGAGAGAAGAGTGAGCGAGAAGAGAGAGGCACGAATTTCAAGGCACCCAGTCTGAAGAGATTTCCAGTGGGCATGAAAACCGAGACGACATTTATTGCTTGGAAGTTGGCACAAATTTCGAGGAGTGTACAGCCATCTGTACTGTACGGATTTTGGGCACAGTTTTCGAGGGCATATTCAGGCACGAGTTTCAAGGGAGAACATACACGATTCCCGAGGCAACATGCATAACTTTCTGGCACGCATTTCGAGGCAATACGGCTGCATTTAGTACAGTACGACTTTTGAGGCAGTCTGGCACAAAAATCGAGGGAAGCATTTTTACTGTTCTGGCACAGAAATCGAGGGTGATATTTGCTAAGATTTCCGGCACATTTTTCAAGAAGAAAAGGCACAAAAATCGAGGCAGCTTATGCACAGAAAACGAGGCAGCCTGCTGGGTTATTTACATTGGTTGAGATAAGTTTTATTTTGACTGTAAATGACTGTTTGGAATTTTCCTAGAAGAAATAATAAATCTCTCTCTGACTGGGTTTCCCCTTGTGGGTTTTTCAAAGGCCATTGGCCAAAAATTTCTGAGTACTGTGTTGAATGTATGTGCATTTATTTCGTTTTCTGCCATGAAAAATTAAGTTACAGAAGTGTTTTTTTAAGTCTGAAAAATTATGATTATTTCCAGCCTTTTAATTTTCTGGGTTTGCCAATAAACTGAGATATTTTCACCTGTTAAACCGGAGGGTGAAACTGAGCAAAAACTTACAGTTAGAGTTTCCCGAACCACCACCAAGCTTAGGGTCATTCGTCAATTTGTATGCAAATAATTTTGACAGGATGCTCATTCCAAACGGGCAACATAATTCTTTTCAAGCCAACCCAAGGGTTTGTGTTAAAGTAGATACAAAAAAATCCTGCATCCTTTATTATTTTGACCTTAGATGGGGTTTGACAACAAAATGTCAAGTACCTGAATATTCTTAATGCTAGCTTTGCTTGTCAAGCATAGGATCAGCTCATCCGTGATTTCCCTCATCGGAATTCTAAAGCAACAACTTTAGAGGGTGCAAGGTTGTTGCTTTGACAGCGTCTGCAACTGTAGCCTTCAGCAAAGGAAGTTGGTTCCTCAATTGTTTCAAGGCAGGCTACCAAGGATGGTGGGACTTCAAATAATTTAATAAACCCACTCAAAGCACAGGTTGCAGACCTGTTGGGGTTTCCATCCAGGAGTCTTACTAAGGCACTAAGGACCCAATGTTGCAACATATTTGGAAGCCCAATCCCAGCAAGATTTGATATTCATAGCCAAAGTCAGAGTGCTTCCTGATTGACTTCAATGGGGGCAAGAGGCTAATTTTGGAGTATGGACATATGTTGGATGGTGGGTGAAGTCCAACAAGTGGAAGGAAGACTCTTCTCCTATTCCTTTAGACAAGCCTAGCAGAGAGGAAATTCCTAGTCCTCCTGTGAAGTCATTTGAGGAAGTTGTGGTCCTTTCACTTCAAAGAAGGACCTCTTCTTTAAAGAATGCGGCAATGAGCAACCATTTCAATCGCCTTGGCAACCTTCTCTTCCTTGAATGAAGTTGTCTCTTATATGATTATATCTTGGAATGTGAGACAACTGACAACCCCAAGCCATCAACAGTTTGTTTGTGGAGTGTTATAGAGGACTAGATTGAACTTGGTCCTTTTACAGGAAGTTAAATCTACAAGATTTGAGCTTTGTAATCAAATGAATTATTGTTAAAATGGCCCTTTTCAGGCCATGGATCATGTATAGGGAAGCATGGGGGTGGTCCATGCTCTTTGCCCCTCTACTTGCAGAGTTTTGTTGTTGATCATGGGAGTAACCCAGACAATTGGTGTGTTTGAACTTTTGATTACCCTTTTGGCTCAGGACTCACTATTAAGATTTTGTTCAATATATGCACTGAATCTCAATGAGGAGAGGAGTCATCATTGGGATTGGATGACTTCTTCATTGTTAGATGCAAATTGGATTGCTGGTGGTGACCTTAACATGTTTGAGTGGTGTTATCACTGATTTTGTATGGAAAATTCAGAAATTTTGATCAAATATGATGACAGCCTAAAGCTACAGCAGCCTTGAGGCCATGGTTTGCCATTATTTTGGCATAAGGTATATGGCAGTGTTCATTGGAGTACTTCTGATATGCAGTCAGCTACAGAAATGCTACGTTTCCAAGTTTTTAAGACTAGATTTGAAGCTCTTAAGTTTTCAGTAGACATAAAGTCTGAGGACGAAGAGAAGGTGCATCAGTGGTTATCCAACATGGCAAGGACAGAAAAGAACTTGGTGTTTGAGTATGTGCATATTTGTGAAAGAACATTGACAAAGCGGTCGATTGAGTTAGAAAATACAGATTCACGCAGTTTGACTACAGAAGAGTTTGAAAGCAAGGCCAAGGAGTTTGAGACAGAAATGCAGACAATCAAAGTTCCAGCATTAAACACAGAGAATAATGGAATTAAAAGCACAATAAATCTACTTTGTGAGCACAAGGACATGGGGTCCACCCATTTTGCAGTGTGCACATGGACTCTGCCAATCATGTTATGAAGAGTTTCTCAAAGTCTCTAGAGGTATTCAGGGAGGAGCCGAACCACCTGCATTCCGACGTGCTAAAAAAATCAGAGGAAAGAGGATGCCTTACGCAAAATACAAGAAAAATAATTTTTTTACATGAAGATGAAGAGGATCAGTGTCAGATAGGCACCCAGAAGTGCTTTGAAGATGGTTCTATATTGGAAACACAAAGAAAAACAATTGGATCAGAAAGCAGTCAAGGATGGTAATCCAGGTTCACAAGAACAGGAGGACACAGAGGGTCCAAGTCGCTTTGAAAATATTAAAAATATGTATAGAAGTTCAGCTTCTAAAGATGGATATGCAGGGAGTCCAAATGGTGATTGACAGTCAAACTGGTGAGTTGCTTATCGGAGGCTGTCATTGGAGGCCAAGCTGAGATAAATGATTGGACTTAAACTCAGTCCCATGCAAGCAATAAAGTCGGTGATGAGATGGACAAGGAACTAGAAACATTGTCTGACATTAATGATGAGGTTGAGCAATACCTTCACAATGAAGTGGAAGTTTGCTGCAGGAAGAAAGAACGAGCTTCAGGGAAAGAGAAAGTGGAAATCACAATTTTTGTGATGGAGCTGCCATGTATGTATTGATGTTGCATAATATTGACATAAACCATTTCTTATACCCCTGCCCACAGATTTATCAATGGGTATTGCATCAATGTGTGGAGTTAATGGGCTAATGATTAGATGCTTACGATTCAAGAAAATGATGACTGTTTTACAGTGTTGGGAGGTCTGTAAGCTTTTCAAGGAGTACTAGTGCGCTGCTATAATCTCTGCATGAAGTTTGATGATCAAAGATAGCCTTAACTTATGATTGATCAAAAGATTCTGTGCACCATTATACGCCAAAGTGCAGTGCGTCGATTTCCTTTTGGCAGCCGATTACACGATGGAGTTCCACGTTGTATGAGTTAGCTATTGTTAAGCAGCCGCTTGGGGTATCTTTGATATGTGGCAATCTGGAGCAGCTTGCCTCAAGGGAGTTATCCACCTTTCGGAGAATGGAGTGACTAGTCAAAGAGAAGTTCTCTTTAATGGAGCAAGGGTCCTTTGATACGCATGGATAGTAAATAGGTAGTCCCATTTAATTATGTAATAGTATTTTAGTCATTCATTGGAGACAAAAGTGTATCTAGGATCCCAACTTTTCTCAAATATTTTATTATTTTATTTCTTTTTGAAAAGGGATGAGAGGTTAGAAGTCCATAAAAGGACCAACTCTTTCCATGGTAAAATGGGGGGGTTTGGACTGTGGAGACTTCTTCCTTTGAGCTTAATAGAAAAATCACTTGAAGCTTCACTTGGACACGTATTGGAGCACTCTCTCTTAGATGTGTGGCTTGATCTTGTGTGGAGCTTTGATGGTTGTAAGTATTGCTGGGAATTTTACTTTAAAATTTCTACGTTTGTGTTCGAGGACATAGAAGGATGTTGTCACCACATTGGAAGGTGAAGATTTTAGTTCAGTTGCTAGTCTCTTTCCTTTGCATGTGTGCACATGCAAGTATTGGTTTTTGCATTTGCTTCACTTCAAGGGTGTAATATTGATCTTTTGTATATGGTGCACTTCCCACAACTAGAAAGGAAGAAGCAAATCCAGTTCTCCTGCACTTAACTAAGCAGGGTTTGATCAATCATGCGATCTCTCCCCCTTACTGACATATGAAACAAGGCCCTCTCGAGCTGTTCCCTTTTGACTCCCTTCCTTCCCCTCCCATCACCTGTTCAATTCCATTTGTACTACTTGACCTTGTTTTGCTAGATCTACTATCTACTTCACCTATGAGCTCCATTGTTTTATAGGTCTAGCAGTCCTATTTAGAGATGCTCCCCTTGAGTTGGAGGAGAGCCAACCAAAAGTGAGGAGAGAGGAGTGTTGTGAGAATGGCTTTTCTCTTTAGGTTTCATTAGGCTAGTGTGCCTCTTTTGGGCTTTAACACATGCACGCTAGTTTTGGTGGCAACATTGTTTTGCCGCCATTGCTACGGACACAAAGTCCAGTTCTCGAAAATTTGAGGCCTATGCTTCATTGACATTTGTGGGAGACTATAACCATGAAGAACTCTACGATGTTGCTCCATCCTTCTATGGAAATAATGATTTGGCTACTCATCATATTGCTTCTTTCCTCCAATTGGTGGTTGATTTCAATATTTGTCATGAGGATGATCTTATGACCAATTTTGTCGACACTCTCGAGGTGGATGTGTTTGAATGGTTCCATGGCCTTTGTGAAAAAGCCATAGTTTCCATGGCATCTTTTTTCTAGTGGTTCCTCCTTTGCTGGCATGAAGGAGGGTTGGAAGAGATTGATCAACTTGTAGAATAATATGGTGCGCTCCTCCCTAAAGCACATCTTGACTCCAAAGAAGAGACCCATGAAGAGCAACTTCAAGATCAAAAAGAGCCTCTTGAGATGCGCATTCCCAATGACCCCAATGATGAAGTATATGAGAGATCCTTGATCGAAGATACTGTTGAAGAGCCACCTCATGTTTCCATGACAAAAAACATTAAAGATTTGGGGTTGCCTCAAGTTTATTTCATCGAAGGTAATAACACTTGTCTTGCATATCAGTTTAAGTAGCCTTATGATGGATGTTTTTATACGAGCCCTATCCACCATTGGATAGAGTCGTGTTGTGGACAATCTTACCTTTCTTGGCAAAGTTTGGGTGAGTTTGTACATGTTAATTATCTCATGTCCTCTTTCAACCCTATTCATGAGTGTGGCAAATAGGCAGTTAAGCACAACAAAGACATAAGATAGGTATCAAAGCACACATTTACCATAAGACTTCAGCTATTGCTAGACATCAAATGGTGGTCCCCAAACCACCACTTTCAAGAGAACCATTGAGCCTTCGTGCCAAGTTCCAGACAGAATCTCTAATCCTTCGTGCCAAGTCCGAGAGTTTGTGGTCAACCTTAAACCACCCACGTAGTAGAAGACATCAACTTTTGCTAGCCCCTTTGGTTGGTGAAAAGCTAAAACCACCTCTTCAAAAAGCACTTGTATTTAGCAAGAGATGTTAGCTTTTGCTAACTTGCTTGGCAATTCGGATTGTCAAGTTGGAAATGTTCAGCAATGGTAGTTGTCCACTTCTACTTATTCAGCTCTCTTATCTTGGACTCACATACACCCCTTCGGATTTAGGGGGAAATTGTTGGGAACATAATCCTTGGTGTTAGGATTATCTCCCTAGGAGAAGACCAAAAGTCCTTGGTGAATGGGAAGAATCATTTGGGAGTTTAAGAGGCCTCTTGGGAAGTTGAACCCAAGAGGCATTCTCATTGTATAAATTCAGATTTAATTAATGGGAATAGTGTGCTTTGACGCCTATCTTCCGTCTTTGTTGTGCTAAATTGCCTATTTTCCTGTTTGGGCACCAAACAAACAAAATGGGTCAAGTGGTTTCCCTTGGCAGAATGGTGGTACAACACATCCTTCCATACTACATAAAAAATGTTACCATTTCTAGCACTTCATGGCTATCCTCCTCCATCCATCACATCATCCTTGAAAAAGGAAGCTAAGGTTCAAGCAATGGAGGATCACATAGAACATCAATAAGGGGTTTTCCAATTATTGAAAGACAGCTTGTCTATAGCAAACAATAGGGTAAAACAACAAGTAAATCAACATCAAAGTGAAAGGAAATTTGAAGTGGGAGATTGGGTATTTTTGAGGCTACAACCATACAAACAGATGTCCCTCAAGCAACAAAAAAAGGATAATAAATTAGCACCCAAGTATCTATAAGATGTTGCAGAGGATTGGAAGTTAGGCTTACAAATTGAAGCTTCCTCCATCTTCAGGTGTACATCCCCCAGTCTTCCATGTTTCTTGTGTTGGAATTTGTGCAACTTGAAAAGTTATTCTTATTGTACTTGTATTGTATTTCATTGTACCTCCTATGGGAGATTATACTAATGTATTTACTCATGTAAACCATAGAAAGAATCAATGTAAACCCTGGGGAAAGAATCCACAAAGAAAATAATAAAATAAAATTATTTTTGTATTTCCCCAAGCTAGGTTGGCCCCAGTCAATTTGTCAAGTCGGCCACAATCAATTTTTCACTTGGAAAATCAATATAAATAGGAGGCGCCCCTCCTCATTATTTTATCCACTCACAGCAAGTTGCTCTAGCAGAAAGGTGCACTACTGTAGTCAAAAAGAGTGTTTTTTGGGGTTGTATCATAGAGAGATATTCTCTCTCTCTCTTGAGTCTCTTTCTTCTTCTCTCTGCTCTCAGTTGCTATTATCTCTATACGAAGATTTGCTGGGTATCTCCCTATTGGGTTTCCCCGGACAAATTCTTGTGTTCTTTGTTTTTGTGCTTTGTTTTTCTTCTAGAGATCCTATTGTTTATTTGCAATTAATATATACTGCTCTAATCTTGTACAAACTAACATGGTATTAGAGCAGTTCTAGAAGAGGCCATTGCTGGAAGCTAGGGTTTGACCTTCCAAGGCCTTCCCTCATATCTTCAACAGAAAAAGAGTTGTGGAAACTTCGCTCTAGGGGAGGCACATCTTTTGGTGAAAGAAAAACCAAATTCCAAGAAGTTTCAATTTTTGACTGCAGGAGACTATAGGACACTACGGGAAGAAACTAAGGCATCAAGTTTTGGAGGCTTCCCACCACTGTTTTGGCTCGACCTCACCTTCCTTCAACTTGCCTTAATAGGGTGCATGTATCACTAAGGTCAATTTCACTAAATTCCAAAATTTATTTTTGACCTAACTGCTCCTAGGGCTTCTGCTTCAAACCTGCATACAAGATGATTGGAATGAAGGTTGAAGGTCGTCTTGATGGGGTTACAAACTTCATATCCTGGAAGCCTAGGGTTCTTCTCATCCTAGAAGAAAATGATCTCTTAAAGTTTGTCAATGAGAAAGTTCCAGAACCAGAAGCAAAAGAAGCCAAGTCTCAGTGGAGGAAGTGTGATGCAAAAGCAAGAAGGATTCTGGTGGACTCAGTCAAAGATCACTTGGTTCCTCAAATATCATAAAAGAAGGAAGCTAGGAAGATGTTCAAGACCTTGAAAAAGTTATTTGATAACAGTAGCATCAATATGACTCTCACATTGAGGAACAACTTGTCAAATATGAAGATGATTAAGTCCGAATCTATTGCCTTATATTTCATGAGGATCACTGAACTTCGGGACAAGATAAGGTCCAGTGGAGACAAAATTTAAGAAAAGGAGCTTGTCATGACCACTCTAAATGGTCTTCCACCATCTTGGGAGTCCTTCATCCAAACCATAAGTGGTCGAACCAAGCTGCCCAAATTTGACAAGTTATGGGTAGACTCCACTCAGGAAGAGACCAAGATTACAGCAAGGAAAAGTCCTCAAGTTGAGAAGAATCAAGCCTTCATCACTCATGCCAAGAAAGGCAAGGGAAAAGGAAGGAAGTTTCACAAACATAAGCACCAAGCTAGGAGACCAAGCTCTTCTCTAGATCGGAGGAAAAAGGACCTATCACATATACAATGCTATAAGTGCAAAAAATATGGTCACTATGCAATCAAGTGTTTTAGTTCAAACAAGAGGAAGCATGAAGCTTCAAGAACTAATGTGGAAGATGGTCATCATCACAAGAAACAAAGAAATGAAGATCGTACAAAATTCTTCTTCATATCAGCATTATCAGGTATTGTACCCACCACTAGTGATACATGGCTCATAGATAGTGGTGCTTCCAAGCATATGACTGGTTATAAAGAGAACCTTTCAAAAGTTGTTGAGAAAGAATCCCATCTCCACGTTGTACTTGGAGATGATGCCAACTACATTTAGAAAGGATTTGGATCTACCTCTCTTCAGTTAGAATCCAATGACTTACTACATCTAAATAATGTGTTGTATGTACCCGGTATGAAAAGAAACCTTGTCTCCATCTCGATCTTAGAAGACAGGGGATATAGAGTTACATTTGCAGATGGAAATGTGCTCGCATGGCACAAGAATTCTAGCATGGACACAACAAAAGTGATTGGTGTAAGGGGAGAAAGCTTGTATCGTTTGAGCACTCTACCAACTCAAGCCCTAGTCCATGATTCCACTAACATTAATGAGCTATGGCACAGAAGACTAGCTCATCTAAACTATCAATCTCTCCCCGCATTAAGGAACATGGTGACAAGTTGACCAATGCTTCATGTAGACCATGATGGTGTATGTAGAGGATGTGCACTTGGTAAGAATACCAAGGGTTCCTTTCCGAAAAGTGAAAGCAAATCCAAGGGAATATTGGATCTAATCCACTGTGACTTGTGCAAACCCATGATAGTTACTTCATTGGGTGGTTACAACTACTATGTAACATTTATTGATGACCACTCACGAAAGACATGGATATAATTCCTCAAGACCAAGGAATCCGAGGAAGTACTTAGCAAATTCAAGGAAATCAAAGCACAATTCGAGAATCTGTCAGGAAGAAGAATTAAGATCTTGAGATCATAGTCGGGCAGCAAAGAGGAGGGCCAAGGGTTTAGGGGAGGAGAGGAGGAACTAGGAGAGGAAAACAAGAGGGATGTGACGGTTAGGAAAGAGAGGCAACTAGGGTTAGGACTGTTTTTAGGGTTTTTAATTTTTAATTGTTAATTTTTAGGGCTTCCTAAAATTTCACCCTAGAGATTTTTAGGGATAAATAGGCAAGCTGAATTTGAAGACAAGAAGACAAGTCAAGCCCGACAAAAAGAACAAGTCAGGCCCAACAGAAAGATAAGTTGGCCCCACAAGTGAAATTCAAGTGAATTGAAGAATATAAATAAAGTGCTCAAACTCCTCATTTGTTTACTCATCATAACACATCTTCTCGTCTCCACTTACGTGCACTTTTGAAAAGGGCATAGCCAAAGGTCCAAGGAGCAATTTTGGGGTTTCTTATCTCTCCCTAGAGGTTCGCCATCTTCTCTAGGGTTTCCTGTGAAGAAGGATGCACCTTTATATGTGCTAGTGTTTCTCTTCATGGTGATGTACTTGTAACTTTGGATTGATTTCTTCTCTATAAAAGTTGTTGGGTTTTCTCCCAAGTTTGTGTTTCCCAGGGTAAAATTCTTATGTCTATTGTGCATGGTTGTCCTTTAATGATCCTTTGTTTGAGTTGCCATTTGAAGTTGAAATTTTCAGTGTATAATTATTCAATGATAACAATGGGATGAAATTAATGTTTGAAAATCATTAGGAAACAATTATCAAGATCTAAAGACTGCATTTCTACTGCTATAAGAGAAAATTCAACAATTCATGCCCATAGAAGAAATTAATGTGAAGTCCAATTGAGTGTTATAATTTGATCATTAAGGGATGACATACAACCACCTTTGACATCCTCTTCCAAATACCAAGTTGACATCCACAACAACAACCTAAATTCTACGATGAAGGACCGACTTATTGATCATATACAAATCAAATGTTAGTTTTTTTGCTTTCAAAGTTGAAATACTACATAGCATGTCCTAAACATTGGGATTGCATGCCCTATATTCCTCATGCCACTAAGGACGTTGGGAAACTTGCTATAAAAAGAGAGACAAAACCCTAAGCATAGTTTTAAAAATCGAAATCGGTCAAGGGTCAACTCAGAATTGGTCAAGGGTCAACTCGAAATCGGAATCAGAATCGGTAATGAATCAGTCAAGATCTAAAGATTGCATTTCTACTGCTATAAGAGAAAATTCGACAATTCATGCCCATAGAAGAAATTAATGTGAAGTCCAATTGAGTGTTATAATTTGATCATTAAGGGATGACATATAACCACCTTTGACATCCTCTTCCAAATACCAAGTTGACATCCACAACAACAACCTAAATTCTACGATGAAGGACCGACTTATTGATCATATACAAATCAAATGTTAGTTTTTTTGCTTTCAAAGTTGAAATACTACATAGCATGTCCTAAACATTGGGATTGCATGCCCTGCATTCCTCATGCCACTAAGGACGTTGGGAAACTTGCTATAAAAAGAGAGACAAAACCCCAAGCATAGTTTTAAAAATCGAAATCAAACTCGAAATCGATCAAGGGTCAACTCGAAATCGGAATCAGAATCGGTAATAAATCAATCAAGAATCGATCGATTTGAGTTTAATGACTCGGTTTACTCAAAATACATATAATATTTAAATTTTAAAGAAAAACAACATTTTTAAGATTATAATCCATGATTCCAAAGCATTGGAGACAAAAATATCCAAAGTTTGCTCGTGTATATACCATATAAGAGTCAATATGTATTCTGTTAATTATTGGAGTCTATCAATCTTATCTATGGCATACCAAGAGAGGCCAAATAGGCTAGAGTGACAATAATCCACACGAGAAGAAAACAGTGGGACAAAACCTTAACCAAACCCTCAAAAAATTTATGAAACGTATAGAATAAATTGCTAACAAAATTCAATTGTTTTTAGTTTGAAGAAATGCCTTTCATTTAGCGTATGAGGGTTTCATTGTAAGGCCGATTTGGTCCATTCACCTCTGATTTTCCAGTGCAACGACAGTACAATTATGTCATCACCAATCAGCAGAATAGAAGATTCGATTAGGGTAGAATGATAACCCAATTGTTTCCTTCAAGTGTTACTTAGATAGCCACTTAAAGAGCTAAAGCCTAAGTTAGGAGAAAAAACAACAAAAAATCAAAAAATATTGTGTTTTTATACGTCTGCGTGTCCCTAGAAAAATCGACTAATTTTTTACATAGATTGGCCAATCCGACCAGTTCGGTAACAAACCAGTCAGCCGAGCCGATCAATAGACCGATTTGACTCGGTTGGCCATCAAATCGGTAAATCGGCCGAAACAGAAACTGGTTTTACCGATTTTTAAAACCTAGACCCCAAGTGCTAGGGATGTTTACGTCATACTAGCATAATTCGAGTACGATTACGATTCGATACGGGAAAAATACGTAACCAAAAAATCCAATATGAATAGAATACAGAAGTAGGCTTCTTATATATAATATTTTTAATTAAATATACAACAATATATATAACATTTATATATAGTTAAACATATACAATATTGTTAATGAAATATTAAATATCAACCATTAAATTTTAAACTAAAAAAAAAATCATTTTTTAAACATATTTCTTATAACTAAAATTACTCTTTAAAAAACAAAAAATATAATGCCCTTAGTGCAAGAGACAAAACTCTTATTAATAGTTATTAATTATTTTAAAAAGAAAGTAAATAATATTTAGTATTTACCACTACTTACATTTAGAATTTATTAATGAATCTTTAAATTGTGTTAGGGTTAACTTTAACTCTGGAATGAGCAAGGATGTAAGTGGTTTTGGGCACATGGTTTTGGTAACCAATAAATCTAGGGTTTCTATTATAATTACATATTTATTTTCTTTGGCATATTTTATTCCTGTTAAATTGAATTAAGATGTATGAAATTGAAAGGTAACTATTTTATAGTGTTTGAATAATTAAAATTTAGCTTTTCAAAATCAATTTTCAAAATTAACCTGTGTCCGTTTTACACATAGATCGAATATTCAACGAATTAAAAATTGTTCGGAATTTCCGTACACAAAAGGCCAATACGACCGAATTATGCTACTATGGTTTACATCGAGAGATGTCCTTGGCATCTTGTAGATGCCATAACATCTCCAAGTGGCTTCTTTAGTTGATACTAAAAAAGAGGGGGTAAAAGCTAAACTATCTAGTAGCCCCAGTTCTAAATTCTAATAAACAATTATCTAACTCAACCAGCACGAATAGTTCAATTCAACCCATCAATATAAACATTTTTAGAAGTAGCTTTGAGGAGGCCAGGGTGCAACCTTAAACTTGGAGAAGAGCACCTAGAGGAGAGAGATGGTTATGTTGGATTTTATAACTTAGCAGTGCAATTTTCAGATCCTGATAATTATGTCCTAATGATTATCATCCCAATTTTATCATTGGAAAATTACACACCAAAAATTTCAACAGTCACTTGCAGCGGAAATAAAACAAAGATCATTGAAAGATAACCATGCACAAGAGACACAAGAGTTTTTATTCTGGGAAACCCAATAGGGAGAAAACCCAACAACTTTTCTTAAGAAAATCTCTCCAATGATAAGAGTACAACAATCATAACATGAAGAACCCTAATTCACAAGGGCATGTCAAAAATCACCAACTACATAGAGCAAACCCAGTGGCATAGAGGGTGCACACTTCTTCACAACAAACCCTAGCAAGAGGATGAACTTCTAGAGGTGATAAGTAACCCCAAAATTATGCCCAGCTAAAATAGCGCACTAGAGAGAGACGATGATGTGTTGTTGTGATGTGTCAAAATGAAATGTTTAGCTACTTCTTTAAACACTTTATATCACTTGAATTTCACTTCTGGACCGACTTGCACTTTTTATCTTCACTTTTCATTTTATCTTTAGGGCCAACTTACTAGTTTGACCACTTCATTGTTAATTCACTTTTTGACCATTTATTATTAGATTTTCCATCTTTCTTAAGAAAAGTTCTTCATGATGATGATATTAGTCTTCTCGCCCCCCCGTCTATTCATGCATAGAGTTCTAATGTTGAATAGACCCACTAAGAAGTCCTGGACACTTCTTAGATCTTGTCAATTCAACAATAGTCCTCTATCATAGAATAGATTACTCCGAACCCCATTCATAATGAATGTCTGCCCGATGCTGCATACTGGAGAAACATCAACAGGTTATTCAGAGAAAGGAATTCTCAACTTGAAAAGGAAATATTTTCCTCTCTTTTTCCCTTTACAATTGAAAACCTTAGATATTATCCCATTGACATGAAATTGTGCTTCTTCAATTGTTTCCATTGCCTACCAGATTATTTTCAAAATCATTATACCCCCATCGCTTGCTTGATGATTCAAGAATCATTGTAACTGACATTCTGGAAATGATCCAAAACAAATAGCCCATCACCAGAGATGTACAGGTAAAATATTTTAGAAAAACCGAATGGGTTAACTGTATTACCCAAAGCAGTTGGAGATAGTAAACCCCTTAACTTGTCAGAAGCCATTAGGGAAGGCTGGAAAATCTGAAGATGCTATAAGTTTCTCAAGCAGATGGTTCTAAATGAGACTAAATACTAGGGAAGGGAATGTACATATGTGTATAGAAGTCAAATGAATCCATCGACACAGAGATGTAGGAAACCTAAGCACGGGTCAACAGGGGCAGTTATTTTATTTAAACTCTCACTATACAACTAGTTTAAAAATCCCATGAGCAGCTTATAGATGATACAAAACCAACTGGGACAATTTACATGGCTCTATACATGGTATGTAGGTATTATTAATAACACTACATACAAGATTTGGAACATTGCCTAGTCCTCATATAAAGAGTTGTAATGGTGAGCGTCTCTGTTAACAGTATAGCCAACCCATAAACATATCATTCTAATGAACTTTTGATTGCACTATGCTAATCATGTTAATGCAAATGGAAAACTTTCCCTAGCAAAAACGTCTAGAAGAAGTAAAAAAACTATCGAGACTGAAACAGAATCACATAATAGATTAAATGATGATAATTAAGAAATGAACATGATAAAAGGATTTTCCATTACTTACAGCTACAATAAACAGTTGTTCAAAGAAATCGGAAGGTGTAATTTCCTCCAAATAGTTTAGAGTGCTTTCACTGCAATAGAAAATTGATTTCAAAAGTATGGAATGCAAATATATTAAATATAGACAATTAAAGTTTGAAATCTTGTGAGAATAAATAAATAATTAAAGTAACAAATTTGGTAGAATTGATTACCCAGCCAGATCTTCATCAAATAGTGGTGCCTGTTTAGCAGCGGGAATTGGTTTTGCTGATTCCCATAGTTCTTGCCATAAATTCCCTTACAAAACAGAAAAGTTCAGCTGTTAGCATAACAATAGAGGAAACACAAAAGAACACTAATACCAACTAATTACCATTATTACACCAGAAAAGTTATAAAGGATGAAAGAACAGAGAGTTATAACAAGCTAGTGAATCTCTCTTTTGAAGCTATGAATCATATGTTGAAAGACTTTATTTTACCAACCGGAGGCTGAAGAGGTTGAAATGGAGAAAAACATGCACTACATTATGAAGCAAATCTTGACAGGTATCCCATGAGTACATGAGCAAATATTCAAAAATATTAGTTCAAGGTGTCACCTCCCAAACCTGCACCTCAAGTGGTAATGCCCTAAAACACAAGTGCAACTTTAGACGAACTAAGAGGGGTTTTTTGTTGTCACCACAACAACCCCCTCTCACTTTAGGTCTGCTCTCCTCTGGCACAAGAGGAATATCTCTAGAAGGTATATGGTAAACTTTAGAATTGAATGGATGGGTGAACCAAGACTAGTGATTATCCATTGGGCAAATGGAGTCTAAAGATAAAACTTAGAAAGCTATTTTCTTATGAGATAAGGGTAAAACAGAGCTGGGATAAACAAACTACAGCTATCGTTGTTGTTAAGAAAAACAGAAAATTTACTTGGAGGAGCCGTAATGAAGGAAAACCTCTAAAACATGCATGATGGCATATCAATAGATATCTAAACTTGCAAAAACTCAAATTAAAAAGAAAGAAGCAACATTAACATCTCCAGCAATAAACAAAAAAATATTTAAGAGGAAAATGATCCACAATTAAACACTTCCAAAAGGAACAGTATTACCCTGAATATAGCCCTTCGAAGCAGATTTATTTGCAGGTAATTTTCATCATTCACGTTCAACAAGTTTGAATCCGAAACATTTGCCTTCTATTAACAAGAAAAACCATTAGCCCTCGTTGCCTTCAAAAAGATGTTCAACTAAGCTCTTAGAGGAATAGCTCCTCACCAATCAAACCATGTTCAAAATGAAGAGAGTAAATCCTTATATAGATTTGAACTCAATCTCCCTTACAATAAAGTATTACGAAGTAGGATCTAGATCCACACTTCTCTCCAAAAAAAACACCAGAATCTATATAAGGATCTAGATCCACACTTCTCTCCAAAAAACACCAGAAGTAGGTTCTCCAAGGCAAAACACACACATAGACAATAAAATAGTGAAGCCACATATTCCCCTTCTACGCTAAAAACTCCATGCAAGATGCCACTTGTCACCTTCTCCATTGGAACTTCAAAGCTAGTCTTCAATGTCCTCCTTCAATAAAAGATTAACTGATGCCAAGTCAAAAGGAAGTGGGTGGTCTCCAAAGGATGTCAAATTTCCTTGAGATTGTAAAAATGGAAAATATCAATTAGCCTAGCTAGGGTGCTCTCCAAAAAGACATTTCAACCAACATTATAATATAAAATATTCCCTGGAAGAGGTGTGGCCTTCGAATATGTGCAAGGAGGAGGCTTTGGGCCACCTTGACTTCGCCATATAATATCAATTACTCCAAGAAAAGTTGCACCCTTGAGAAGTATGCCAATGGGAGTTATGGCATCCCTTGGATCTAGGGCCAACATTAATAAAATAATCCCCCAAGAGATGGGCACCCTAGATAGATGTTCTAGGTATTTATGTCATGAATAAACGTGCCAAGATGCCAACTAGGGGAGCGGAACACTTCTTTGACAAGTCAACAACCTTAAGATTCCAAAACAGTGTCAAAGATAGCAAGGCTAGTTAGGGTGCTTCCTCTAATGCAATAACCATCTCTTCAAACAATGGATCTCATAAATAAATGTGCAAAGGAGGTCAATTTGGTTGATACAAGAACCAACATAAATGGGGAAGCCTCAAATAATATGCCAAGATATAGATCTATGTGCAAACAACCAACCCTTCTCGATCTAAGGGGCTGTTGCCACAAAAACTAGCATCCCAAATGCAAAAACTCAAAGGGTTCTGTTACCGCCTGAGTTGCATTCAGTCGGACTTTCAAGTGAGCCGACAAAGATGAACAAAGTACTTGTTCAAACTCAGAGTTCAGAAGACTGTCAGGCCTTCCTGGCCTTTTAATTTTTTTGTACCACATGTCCATACCAGTGTTACAAACATCGCCGATATATCGGCAACATCGCAATATATCGCGATGTCAACTCACTGGCGATATATCGCCCCGATTTTTTGGCAATTTTTTCCCGATTTGATCGCGATATTTGCCGATTTTATGGCGATATTTGGCGATTTTTTCGAATATATAGTAATTTTTTGAATTTTTGTATTTTTTTATATTTTTGTATTTTTTATTTTGCCGATGTTTGCTGACATTTTCGCCGATAAATCTGATAATTTCTTTTTGGATCCTCGGCGATATATTCACCGACTCAATATTTGTAACATTGGTCGATACCCCTTTGGGGAAGTTGTAATAAATGTACTAGCATGGCAAATTTTTGTAAAGGACTTGGCTTCCTAAGACTTAAACGTCAATCCGATCATTCCAAGGTGCTTTTTCCATTGTCAATTATGCAATGTTGAATAAGTGATGTATAATTTTTGAATTTTTCACCGCTCCTCCAAAGTTGGAATGGTCGTCTTGGTGGGTAGGCCTTAGGAGGTTATTAAAGTTCACGTGTCAATGTATATGAGCATGTTAGGCATCGGTATTGACTCGTATGGACATGTGCTAGGTCCTCCTAGGGTTTTGTCTGATTCCATTTTTTAATGGTTTAATTAAAAAACTCGTAAATGGCATAAAAACTTGATCCAGAGGCAGAATGTGGCGTGGAGATGCTCGTTTTTACAGTTAGAGCATACTCTTTACCCCTGGACCCACATTTCATACACTCCGGGTGGTCAAAAAGTCACTTAAGGTCATTTTTCGCTAATGCAGCATCAAAGTGACACTTTAATGTTAAAGATGCGACATTTTCGCATAAGTCAAAAACTGATTTTTTAAAGGTTAAGTGATGATTGGGCATGGTGGTCCCCATATGGGTGAATTCTTATAAGAGGGAGATGTCACTTTAAAAGCATGTTTTACTTACCATGTGAATTACCCAAAGTTTATCTTCACGTCACCTCTCTTGCGATTTCTTCATGGTTAGAGTGTGCCCCACGCGAGTGACTAGCAAGTGGTGTTAGGAGTGTGACTCATCAAATTATCAGCTTCACATATCATGTACCATATGTTCTATCATTAGTTTGGAGCTCACGTCAATTTGAATCCATACAAGATGGGATTAGCGTGAAGGTTGTTGGCATGCGATTTAGAGGATGACGTGGCGTGGTAGGTGGAGTGAGGTCGCCTACCTCATTTGAGGTGGCGTCTTCTCCATGTTATCACTCCACTTAAACTCCCTCAATCCCACAATTAACTCGTGAACTCCAATTGAGACAACAAGTTATCTCTAGTTCACGCCCACCTTACCTTCAGTTGTTTGCTGCAACCCCCCTGTCAGGGTTTCTATTTAAGCAGGTCACTTATCCATTGTAAAGGAGAGAAGGTGGAACCTCTGCTTGTAATCATTGTAATACTTCCCGGAGTATTCTTAATAAAAGGATTTGGAGGCAATTTCTGTGTGGGATCTATGGATGTTTGGATGGAGTTTACTCTACATTAGTGAGGTAACTTGTATTTGTTTTCATACTTCAATATGTTTGGAATTAACTTGCTTTCGAAAGGAAATGGTATTTTAGTAAAGATAAAAGGTAATTCTTGATAGGTTACTCTTTTATTGTAAGTCGTAGAAGACTAATTGGTATATGTATGATTTCATGTATGGATCTACATTGTTGTTGTAGTCTTTTTTTTTGGTTTACACAGGTATTTTTTAATCCCCATTGCAAGTGTTGAGAATCTTTTGCAGGAAGCCAACGCTCGAGTATTGATGAGCGAATGGGCTCTACCTTTCCTTCAGTAAAATCGAAAAAAGAAGCTTTGTCCCTCTAATCTCACCAAGGAGGCGTTTTCTATCCTTTACTTCTTGCTCTACTTTGGGTTCAACTTTTGATCCACAACTTTCTTGAAAAATTATTTTAGTTACAAACGTTTCCATATTAGATTTATCATCTAAAGTTATATTAGAAGTAGATCTAATGTCTAAAAGTTTCTATTTCTAGTTCGCTTCCAAAGTTCATTTAAAATCCTAGGTATGGCTGCTTTTCCTTTTTTCAAAGTTTAAAACTTTGAAAATTAAAAAGCTTGTTGAAGGAGTTATGTGCATTTTATTTCAGATCTATCATTAGTGCTTTCTTGTTTTTTTGCCATTCTCTTTAAGAGGCAAGCAAAGATCCTAAGAAGACAAGCCCTCTATCTTGTCTTAGTTAAATTTTAATTTCTTTTATTATTGTTAGTTTGACTTAGAATTTTTTAGATTTTTTTGGAGATTGTTCAAAGACACTCTTAAGGTGTCTTTGAACATCTTTTGCATTTGATAGCTTGCTGATTTTTTGCAGGTATAACAAAAAGGAGAAGGAACCTCTGGCCGTGTTGCGAGAAAAATGAACCATTAAGAGCTCAATGGAGTTCTCCTTTCACCAAAAAATCTTTTTTCTATCAAGTTGTAAGCCTTTGGATCCAAGATATAAGGACCAAAGAGCGCTTCTCTTATCATTCTAAGGATTAATAAAGTTTCGAGTAGGCTCATCAAAGCCTAGTCCTCATCCCCCCTGGGGGGAATTTCTGTCGACGTGATTTTCATGACTTGATTTTTTCTTTAGTTTAGTTTTGCTTTCTTATTTAGTTATTTATTTTGTTTCAAGGAAACGAAATACTAACCCCACGCATTCCGAGTTACCCGAAAGGGGGAAGAGATTCGTGGTAGGAATAATTAAAAAACACAAATTTCATTTTTGTTATATCTTTTAGCATTTTAAAATTAACCCGGATGTGCTCTCTTGAATATCCCGAAAGGGGGAAAGAGACTCCCAGTCGTGAGTAGTTAGTTAATAAACATCACATTAGCTTTAATAAAATTGACAAAGGCTCCTTCCCCGTATGCTCTGCACCGTTGCAGCTTCTCTGATCAGCTGGTTGTACCAGAAAGGGATACAAGTGACTAGAGTAATAGGAAAATCCACATAAGCCTGTTTCTTGGGAAATCAGGAGGCCGCAAAGGGTGACTACTACATACTCAAGGGGATACTCCAAGTAGGTTATTCCTTGCCCCATTGGACACTTGGTAAAGCCGCTTTAGCGCTCATTTCAAGAGAGCTTGCCTTATTGGGCCAAACCCAATATTAAAACACTCCTTAATCAACTCATTTAATAAATATTAAAACTTACCAACGAGATACTACAATACTTTCGCTGAGACTACATCAGCAACCATTATACACAAGCACTCCATATTCACCGGCACTGGTCTTCCACATTTTTATGGTTAAATCAATTTCCGCATATTGTCATGAATGGTGTTTGAATTTTCAATGTTGTTGTTATTATAATTCATTTGCAGTAACTCATTGTTAAGGTTTTAATTCATATTACATTAACTCCTAGAATCAATCATTTCTTTCGTAGAGTAAGAACCTTAGATTTTACTTTTCATAGGTACCACCCCTTTGGCTTCGATAAGCGTTGGGATAGACAGAGGAGCCGAGTATCAAGTGAGAGCACTTGGCTCGAGCTTTCCCCCAAGGTCGCACCCAGTGGCTTGAAGCCACGTGACCAAAGGTGCGAATTAGGCAGCAACAAGTTCTAGCTAAGTGCAACTATGGAAATAGAGTAGATGTCACCTACTTCTACTTGTTAGGATATTTAAACACTTAGGAGTTAGTTAAGATCAACTTGTGTAATATATCTGTTAGATAAAGTGTGTTTCTTTAGTATGCATTTGTAAATATTCTAATCCTACGGTCACTATATGTTCTAGACATAGAATGATTCGACGGTTCAACTTCTCTTAGATCATACCTACCCTTGATCCATGGCTTAACACCGGATTGGTCCATCATCTCTATTTAAAGTGCATGGAGGGTCCTTGGCTAGTTGATCGATTATGAGAAGCTCATTTGTAACTTTCTTTCTTTTGCATAATAAATTGCTCCAAGTAGCTATTTGGCTGGAGCCGTGGACTGTTTCCCTCTCGAGGGTTTTAACCACGTCAAAATATCGGTGTGTTGATCTGTGATCTGTTTGTGTGAGTGGCTGCCCTTGGTGATCGGTCTTTCGGGAGTACCCTGTGTACCCGAACATGGTATCAGAGCGTTTATGAAAAGCCGCTTCCGTTTGTGATCTAGATCTTGAACCATTGTTGCCGAAACTTTGAAAGGGTTTCTGGTTCTGGAGTTTCTGTACATTTGTGGCATGTGGGAGTTGTTCTATTGCGTCCGTAGCACCGTTTCCATTGGGAAATGGTTTTCATTTTATCGAAAACCATTTCTATTTGATCCAGAAACACCCATTTCAGCAAATCTGAAAGTATAATGTTACAGTGACAGATTTGTTTTATTTTTTTTTAAATCTCTCATATGTTTATCAATTTTATTATTTAGATCTTTATTGTTTTTAGTCTCGGATTGTTGCCTTCCCTGTCTGCATATGCTCTTTGTCGTGCACCTTTCGCGATCGCGGCGAATCAGAAACATAAAGGGAAAGGGTTTTCTCGGCTGCGAATGCTCTTTGCCGTGCACCTTGTGCGATCGCGGCGAATATAGACTTTCCAGGTAAGCTAATGAGATCTAACCCCACAAGTGTGGAAAAGTTTTTTGGTTTTTTGTTTTTCGGTTTGTGGTGTGATTTGCAGGAAAAAGAAGCAAGCATGAAAACTGAGAGAGGAGTAAAAAAAAAAACCCCTTTCTCATTCCCTTATTTTACGTACCTTTTAAACTTAGCTCACTTAGTCCAAAGTTGCTGTATTCCTTAATAGGTCTTGAGTTCAAGTCTTATTAAGTTACTTTTTAATAGTGCATGCAATTTCTATTTTTAAGTTACTTTATTATAAAAGTGCATCTCACTTAAAAATAAAATAAAATAAAAAGTGAGTCACTTAAGTTTTTTATCACCGCACTATTTAAAGTGCCATTATTGTAAAAGTGAACATCACTTATTTTACAAAAATAATTCACTTAAAAGCAACTCTCTTGTAAGTGATTGTCAAAGGTTCATTTTGGGAAGAAGGGGGTTCTTTTTTTCAGTTGCTCAAGTTAATATCTGCCACGTCACTATTGGGAACATCTTCAATATTTTCTTTGATCAAGCATAACTTCATCATTCGGAATCAGTTTTCAGTGCCGTTTTTTTTAAACAACTTAATTTTTCGAGCTATTTGCATCCAGACAGTTAGTTTCTATTTTTTTTCAACCATTATTTTACAGTATGGCCGCCCCTTGTGATATTCTACTTACCAGTTCTAACTATTTCTCATGGAAATCTCGTATGGAAGATGTTCTACGAAGTAGGAAACTTTTCAGAATTACCTCAGGGAAAGAAACATAACCCATTGATGATGATAAGAAAATACAATGGGCAAATAGATGTGATGAAGCTCGCGGATTGATTGGGATGTCAATCTCTACTGATTTGCGATTCCACATATCTGGAATTGATGAACCTGATAAAGCTTCGGAAAAGTTGGAATTTGTGTTTGGTAAACACAATGAAATTCGAGGTCATCAACTTGAAAATGAGTTGATTTCTTTGAATCCAAGTGATTTTTCATGCATTCAAGATTATTTATCTAAGTATAAAACTCTTAGACTCTTATGTGAAGAATGCAAGATTAAGAAAGAAGACAAACAATGTATTTATAATATTCTTTCCAAACTTGGACCTGCATATTCTATTTTTGTATCAACATTTTACTCCATGAAAGAATCCTTGACTGCAACTAACTATCAAGAGATGTGTTACAGGGAAGTGCCCCCCCCTCGCCCTTGCTCTGGAAACTCGCTTTCAACCGAAGCGTTGCGAGAGCTAAGGCGAATCACACTTCTGGCTTCGCTCTCGATCCGAAGCGAAATGAGAAGCACGCTTCCCAAAACAAAAAAACGCTCCCTACCAATTTACGAAGCGTTCGCTTCCGCCTCGCTCCCGAGTCGCTTCCTCTTCACTCCCGCATATGCTCCCAAAGCTTCCACAATCGCTTCCCCGTCGCTTCTCTTCACGCTTCCTCCATTTAACGTTGCCCACGCCTGCGGAAGAGAGGAGAAGGGGTTTTGGAGGGAAGGAGGAGGGCTTTGGGGGATAAATCCCTCTCCTCCTACGTCATTGTCACATTGCAAGAGAAGAAGGAAGAAAAGGAGAGGAGAAGAGAAGAGAAGAAGAGAAGAAGAGGAGAAGACAGGAGAGTACAGGAGAAAGTTGCAGCTTGCCACCATTGGAGAGCGGGAGCCAAAAAGGTAGGTTCTACAAGACTACAACCTTCTAAGTTCTTTCTAAGTTTGTAAATTGTTAAAAACTTAAATCTAGTCACTAGAATGTACATTATTAAAAACATAAATCTCTAGTTCCTCCCTCATTCTATTGCAGGCAACAGGTTAAATCTCTAGTTTCATTTGGCATCAACCATGATGATGGGTTTACGGTTATTTTGTTGGTTCCATTTGTTATTTTGATGGTGGTGGTTGGAAACTAGAGGAGGAACGAGGAAGAGGATGAAAAAGTGGGAAGTGGCACATACCATGGAGAGGAGGAGGAGGAGGGGGAAGAGGAGAGGGAAAGCCAAAAGAAAACCAAAGAGGACCCCACACCCTTATGGAAATATGTCACAAGGCAGACAGGAACTAGAGGGGGTGGAACCACCAAATTTGTTTGCTCCCATTGTAACAAAACATACACAGGTTCATATACCTGTGTGAGAAGACATCTATGTGGGCACATGCCATGTGATGAAAGAAAAACTATAGGAGTTTGTGTTTGCCCAAATGTGGTATCAACACAAAAAGCCATCTATATGAAGGAAGAATTTGAAGCACAAAACACATCAAAACGATCATCAGATGACCATGACCTTTCATGCTCACCAAGAAGAGGAGGCCCATCCACCCAAGGCAGTGGATTATCTCCCATGCAATCACGTGGCAGCCACAGGACAATATCAGATTTCCTTGATCAAGGTGGTAGGGATGACGTGGATTCAAAAGTGTATCGGTTTCTCTATGCATGTGGCATACCATTCAATGTTCT
>LPNX010453006.1:615588-646993 GCA_001517045.1 Pseudotsuga menziesii
TTATGAACATTACATGGCAATTCAAGTTTGAAGTTTGAAGTTGAACTTTGAAGTTGTAAGGTTGATAACTTGATGTTATGGATAATGGACCTATGTTTGATGAATTCACTAGTATATGATAATTGATTGAATCATTGATGGTTGATGAATGATGTTATATGGTATTATGATTTATCATGTTATGGTTTATTTCATGTTTTTATGCTTTTCATGACTAATTCAACATTCTACAAGCATTTTTTGGCATATATGCATCAAAATATATTAAAAATATATATTATATAAAAAATGCTTCCAAACCGAAAGCTTCTAAAAATTTTGCTTCCCGCTCCCAAGTAACCTTGATCAAGAGCCTACTCTTGAATCATTTTGTGATTCCTTAATTAGAGAGCAAGATAAGCTCATTCATCTTGGAATAATTAACAATGCAGATACATCTGGGAAAGCCTTATTGTCCCAACAGAAAGAAAAGTCCAAGCCTCTCAAGAAACAGAATTTTCGCAATAATAAGCCAAACAAAGGTCCCAAACCCTCTCAATCAGCTCCTCCTTTAAAAAATGGCAAAGGATCCAAGCCAAAAGAAAAGAAGACTGAGCATTATTGCAATTTTTGTGGGAAAGATAATCATGATAAATCTAAGTGTTTCAAGAAGATCGCAACCTTGGAAGCAACAATGAAGAAGCACCACATCATCCTAGATTCGTCTCCAAAGTCTACCTCTCATGGACATGCACTTTGTGCCTCTGGTTACTCTTATACTGCATCTTCTTCTTCTACTTCAAATGAATGGCTCATTGATTCTGGAGCATCTTATCATATGGCTAAGAATCAAGCCATCTTTTCTACTATGCATGAATGTAACACCAAACAAATATTTGTTGGTGATGATAATTCTCTAAGTGTTGTAGGATCTGGAACAGTTCCAGTAGAAAATGGTCATTTTAGTGATGTACTATGTCAGTCTATCAAATCACTCATTCTGGTGAAGGTAAAACTGTAACATTTACACCTCACCAAGTTGTAATCAAGGATTTTAAAGATCCTCAACATGTCCTAGCTACCGGAATTGTTGATGATATTACCAGGTTGTACAAATTTAACAACTTTGGGTTATCACCTTTTCCTTCAGTTTTTGTTGCTCATAGTGAACTAGGAAAACATCATCGGGACATTTTTGACAAGCATGCCTCTTGGCACGCCTCAGTTCCCTTGGAGCTTGTGCATAGTGACTTGTGTGGTCCTCTTCCCCCTGCTTCCTTTTTTGGTTTCAAATATTTCTTAACTTTCATTGATGACTACTCCGGACACACTTGGGTTTACTTCCTAAAACTTAAGAGCGAAGTATTTAACATGTCCTTGGCCTACAAGGCCCTTGTTGAAAAACAATCTAGTCATCAAATTATTAAGTTAAGATATGACAATGGAGGAGAATATGTTAACAAAAAGTTCACTACTTTCTGCACTGAACAAGGAATCCAACAACAACACACTGTTCCATATACAGCACAACAAAATGGTGTCGCTGAACGGAAGAACCACACTTTAAAAGAAATGGCTAATTGTATGATCCAATCTAAGGGACTAAGTCTTCAATATTGGGCTGAGGCCATAAATTGTGCAAATTACATAATTATTCGCACACCCACTAAAGTTTTACAAGGTATAACACTAGAAGAAGCATGGGGTAAAATTAAACCAGAAGTAAGTCACTTCCGTGTATTTGGTAGTGAAGCATGGGCTCACATTCCGGATGAAAAACGAAAAGCATTGCAGCGTAAAAGTGAAAAGTGCATATTTGTTGGATATTCTAAAGATGTAAAAAGTTATAGACTTCTTCAACCACATTCTCATGATATAATCATTAGAAGAGATGTTAAATTTGATGAAAATCTCTTGGCCTGTGAGCCTAACTTGGCGGGTGTGCCATCCTTGGCCTGCAAGTCTGATTCGGTGATTGTGCCTTCTTCTACTTCCAACTTCCTTGACAGGTTTCCAACTCCATTTTCTAATGATGACAGTGAAGATGAAAATCCACCTCCGCCTACTCATGTTCCTCCAGTTGCATCAACACAAGTGCTTCCTCGATGGGTTTGTTCAACATGTGAAGCAGTTGGTGATCTTGCCGGTGATCCTAGAGATCAACGCCGTACACGTTCTCAATTTCAACGAGCCTCTTCTCTTTTGGCTCAAGTTTCCGAGAATCATGATCCAGAAACTTTTGTAGAGCTTCAGGAAATCCAAATTGGAATGCAGCTATGGATGAAGAATATCGTTCCTTAATGGGGAACGATACTTGGGATCTTGTTCCTCTTCCAAAAGGAAGAAAACTTGTCAAATATAAATGGGTCTACAGAACTAAGTATGCATCAGATGGAAGTGTTGAAAGACTTAAGGCAAGGTTAGTTGCCAAAGGTTTTTCCCAATTTGAAGGGATTGACTACAATGAAACCTTTGCTCCTGTCGCAAAAATGAACTCCACCCGCCTTTTTCTTTCCCTTGCAGCCTTACATAACTGGGAAGTCCATCAAATGGATGTCAAGTTTTCCTTCTTACATGGTGATTTACAAAAGGAAATTTACATGCAACAACCTCCTGGATATGTTCATAATAACTCTAGCTTTGTCTGTCGCCTTAAGAAATCCTTATATGGCCTTAAGCAAGCTCCTAGAGCTTGGTATGCCAAAATGGAAAGCTTTCTCCTTGACACTGGTTTTTTAGATGCCATTCTGACCCCAATGTCTATACCAAGAAAGTAGGAAACCATCTCATCATACTTGTTCTTTATGTTGATGATCTTATCCTTACTGATAGTGACCCTAAACTTTTAACCCCTGTGAAATCCAGTCTTAAGCAAAATTTTGAAATGTCAAACTTAGGACATTTGCATTATTTTCTTGGTCTCCAAGTCTTGCAAACCAAAGAAGGAATCTTTCTTTCCCAGTCTAAGTATGCTTGTGACCTTCCTTGTCACTTTCACATGGAAGATTGTAAACCAGCCCCTTCTCCCTTCCAGTCTGGAGTCAAACTTTCTGCCACTTGTACTTCCCCTGAAGTAGATGCCACCTTGTATCGTCAACTTGTTGGTAGTCTCTTATACTTGACTCATTCCCGTCCTGACCTTTCCTTTGTCATTGGTCGTGTTTCCCGTTATATGCAAACACCTCATGAAAATCACTAGAAAGCAGCAAAAAGAAAACTTTGATATATTCGAGGTACAATTCAGTTTGGGATTCATTACAGTACAGGGGGGAAACCTTTGTTAGTTGGTTTCACTGATTCAGATTGGCCCAGCGATCCTGATGATCGAAAGTCTACTGCAGGTTATGTTTTCAGTCTGGGATCTGGACCTGTCACTTGGGCTTGTAAGAAACAACAAGCTCTTGCTCTTTCCTCAGTAGAAGCAGAATATCGAGCAGCAGTTAATGCCAGTCAGGAAGCTTTATGGCTTCAACAGATCCTTTTAGAGTTTGAATTCAAGCAGCTTCAGCCTACTCCACTTTGGTGCGACAATCAAAGTGCCATCAAGCTTGCCAAAGATCTAGTTCTACATCAACGCAGCAAACACATTGAGCTACACATGCACTTCATCAAAAATCTTGTTCATGATCATGTTCTTGAAGTGCTCTATTGCCCTACAGATGATCAAGTTGCAGACATCTTCACCAAGTCTCTTACAGAAGCGAAGTTTTCTAAACTTCGATCTATGTTAGGAGTTCAGGAATGTGTCATTAAGGGGGGGATAGGCTCTAATGCCTCCTTCTCCTA
This sequence comes from Pseudotsuga menziesii, assembly GCA_001517045.1. Taxonomy (NCBI): domain Eukaryota; kingdom Viridiplantae; phylum Streptophyta; class Pinopsida; order Pinales; family Pinaceae; genus Pseudotsuga; species Pseudotsuga menziesii. The sequence continues at coordinate 619,354 of LPNX010453006.1, forward strand.
ATAGTGTCACTTTTGTAAATCCTTCAATCCTATCCCAAGATGTTCTTAAGGGGGGGTGTTAGGATATTTAGACACTTACGCGTTAGTTAAGATCAACTTGTGTAATATATCCGTCAGGTAAAGTGTGTTTCTTTAGTATGCATTAGTATGCATTTGTAAATATTCTAATCCAATGGTCACGATATGTTCTAGACATAGAGTGATCCGACGGTTCAAGTTCTCTTAGATCATACCTACCCTTGATCCATGGCTTAACACCCGATTGGTCCATGATCTTTATTTAAAGAGCATGGAGGGTCCTTGGCTAGTTGATCGATTATGAGAAGCTCATTTGTAACTTTCTTTCTTTTGCATAATAAATTGCTCCAAGTAGCTAGTTGGCTGGGGTTGTGGACTGTTTCCCTCTCGAGGGTTTTAACCACGTCAAAATATCAGCGTGTTGATCTGTGATCTGTTTGTGTGAGTGGATGCTCTTGGTGTTCGGTCTTTTGGGAGTACCCTATGTCCCCGAACACTACTTCCCTTCACTTTAAGTGGCTTAGACAAACCATTAAGAGGAGACTTCCTAAGGAAACTAAGTCAAATGATCTACTCACTCGGCTTTTGATTGGTTGAAGACCCAAAAGGTTTACTTGGAATCAAATCAAATCACTTTAATATTATAACTTATAAACCATTGAGCATAAAAATGATGTATTAAGTGAAATATGAACAACCATTATCATTAAATTAGCATGCCAATGAAAATTTGTTATTGAAACAGATTGATCAACAATCATAAAAAGAATATAACCATATGAAAAAGACATTGAGCAAGGAAGATTGTTGCAATTATGATAATAGAAATATGCATGGACAACAATGAAATAAAACACTTAAGATGATACAATCTCTATTAAACCACATAAAAGATTTCTATGTAAATTGTAACTTAATTCTGAAAAATAGTGAGTATAGATTTAAATAACAATAGAATATTTTTTTATTGGTAGTTTTGCCAACTAAACCGTATCCTCTATTCAGAATAAATCAGCAACTTTAAAGAGATCATTTGCAAAAATTAGTGGTGAAAACAACATATAAATTCCAGCAAACTTAAAAGAAGAAATTTTAGTGCATAGTGTTGAAAATAGAGACATAACTTAGTACCTATGAAGCTACTATCCCAGGCCAAATTCTTCCCTTCTATCCCAAGCCCAATAGTACTTGTGAAGCTACTTGAGGTATGGGTACCTACTGCTCTCCCTGCACTAACTCTCTGGACTTCCTGAAGGCCCGCTCCTCCTCAAATCTCACTTTTCGTCTCACAGCAACCTTCCTCAGAGCAGGAAGATAAATGCGGAAGGCCTTCGAAGTCTCATCATACCCCACAAAGATGCCTCTCTCTGCTGTGGGCTCAAGCTTTGTCCTCTTCTCAGAAAGGACATGTGAAAAAGTCAGGCAACCAAATATAGGAAAATGACTCACCTCAGGCTTCTTTCTTGTGAACATCTCCTCACGAGTCTTGTTCCCCAAGGCATGTTAGGGACTCATGTTCTGAAGGTATACAGCTGTACTACATGCATTTTCTCAAAGAATGAAAGGAAGTGACTGATCATGTAACATGGCTCTCGTTGCTCCAACAATAGATTGGTTCTTCCTTTCTTCCACTCCATTCTGCTCAGGAGTGTATGGTATTGTCAACTGTCTCTGGATTCCCTCATGTCTGCAATACTCATCGAACTCCTTGGAGGTATACTCACCCCCGTTATCTGATCTAAGTGCCCGAATCCTCTTCCCAGTCTGGTTCTCCACAAGAGCTTTGAACTCTTGGAGCCTCTGCAAGACCTCCTCAGATTTCTTGCTCTGCAGGAAGTAGATCCAGGTCTTCCTGGAATGGCCATCGATGAATGTCACATAATACTCAAAACCTCTCAGAGAAACAACTGACATAGGACCACACAAGTCAGAATGTATCAAATCAAGTACTCATGCTGACCTACTATCACTGGTAGTAAAAATAGTCTTGGTGTACTTTCCCAAAGCACACCTCCTGCATACATCATTGTGCTCAATGTTGAACTCAGGAAACCCTGTAACCATGTACTCAACATCCTCAAAGATGGATGATGCAGATGAGCCATCCTCCTATGCCACAGCTCACAAAGCTCACTATCGCTACTATGTGTCAAAGCATGTTGGGGTTGAAACAAGAGCTCATATAGTTTTCCACATCTGACTCCAATGGTGTAAGAGGCAGATGGTCCTGTAGTCTTGAGAAAAACTTGCACATGTCCATTTAAGAAAGACACCCCAAGACCCCTATCCTCGATCATGGAAACTAATATCAAGTTCTTCTTCAGTCCCGATACAAACAATACGTCCCTCAAAATCATGGGACTCATGGACTCTCTCTGAAATGTAATGGTCCCACACCCAACAGCTCTGATAACTGTGTCATTCCCCAACACGACCTCCACATCTATCCCTTCCTATGAAAGCTCGAAGAACATCTCTCGAGCACCTGTCATGTGGCTCAAAGCTCCACTGTCAATATACCACATGCTGGTGGTGGATGCACTGAAAGAATGGCCAGTCAACAAAGAATACTCCCTCTCAATACTCCCTCTCAATATCAATGTCTGCACTGGTGATGATGGATGCTCTCTCTCTATCAACATGCCCAACACAGAGAGAAAACTCTCTCTCAAATCTAGTGTAAACTCCTCAACCTCTGGTGAAGTTGTTGTTTACTGCTGGTTATTTTTCTTCTTTTGTGGGCACTGTCCAGCATAGTGCCCAAGCTTCTGACAAGCAAAGCACTTTACAGTGCTCAAGTCCTTCTTCTGTCCATCCTGCTGCTTAGCCCCACCCTTCTTGGGGCCCTTCTTGAACTTCTTCTTTCCCTTGGCAGTCAAGGCCACATTCTCTTCATCCTCCCTGCTAGTAGAAGAGTTGCCCTGCACAAAACCTCTCTGGGTCTCCTCCTGAACAAAATCATCCCAAATCCTGTCCCAAGTAGGCCAGTTCTCCTTGGCTACTATAGCCTCCACAAAGATAGCCCAAGGCGTTGCAACCCCATTCAAAGTTGTCTGCACTAGCTCAGAACCAGGAACAACCTCTCCTACTACCACAAGCTTGTCTCTCACCTAAGAAATCCTAGTAAGGTAGGGAATCACTCCCTCATCTTTGGCCATCTTGATACTCTTCAATCTCTCTCAAAACCATTTTTCTATTTTCATTTGAGCTTTGAAACAAGTTGGTCAAAGCATCCCACATCTGATATGCACGGGTTTTACTAGAAATGTGTGGGATCACATGATCTTAACTGCATCTAGAATGATTCTTCTAGCCTTAATGTCCTTCTTGTTGAAAGCAGAAAGTGCTTGTGCATCGGTGGAAACAGGAACAACAATAGGATTTGATGTAGTATTGTGAACCACTTATTCCCATAACTCATTTTCCTCCAATATAAGCACTAGTCTAGCTTTCCATGGGACAAAATTTCTAGCCCCATCAATTTCCATCCCCAATGAATTTGATGACAGAGTGGGTCTCTTTGTGAAGAATGTCGTGACTTATGCTTCAATAAAGGATCTCGTCCGTCATGCAGCACGTAGAAGGATCCCGTCCGTCCTCTTAGCTGCCAATAAAATTCCACGTCTATTGCTAATTGACGAAGCCTCCATAAATCAATAAAACGACGACCTGTAAACTCTGGTTCGCTGGGTTTCAACGGGATGACAAGCATCTAGCAGAAGCGACCGCGTCGCTAGCAACCGAGTGGGAGTAGTTTCACGGTTTTCCTCACGAGTGATTTGCAATAACCAGTCAAAAGTCAATGACAACTCCTCTAAACATGCGATTGGTTTTTTGGCGTGCTCGATTGAGTGCTAGGATTTGGGTCTCAACAACTACATAGTAAGCAAATCAAATCCAAGTGATGGTTGGTTTATTGATGGCAGAGTCTGAGTTACTGGTGGAGAACATGGGTTCACTGTGACAATTGTACACTGTTTGAGCTTATAAGTGACCCACGTATAAATGTATAAAGAGATATCATGCACTAATATCAGTCTTTATGACAACCACTGCTTGGAGCAGCTATCCTTCCAAATGTTCATTCACGCGTCACTTGTTGGCATCCGATTTGGCAAAGTCATGGGCGTCTATGGTTTCGTCCGCACTCAGCATTAGTCAAAGTGAAAGTCCATTTAAATAAACCTTTTATGCTTTGATATGTTTGGGTTAGTTAAGTTAGATTGCTTTTAATAAAGATGTACTTACTCTCTAGTTTAGTGGAGGAAAAAGTGGATCTAAAACTCCATCCATCTTTTTCTCTTTTTAATTATTATTTGATTACTTTTTCTTTTTATTATTTTATTCTTTTCCTTTTTGAAAGGAAGGAGGAAGTTTTGGACCTATAAAGAGGCCATCTTTCCCTATTGTTATGATGGAAAAAGTTGGGAGGATTTTTTCCATCAAGCTGAATAGAAAAATCATGTGGGGTTTTTTGATACATATTGGGCATCTCTTTCATGGTTGCGTGTTTCATTATAAGTTGTAGAGTAAATCCAGCATAGAAGGCCATATTCTAGTCCATTAGGCAAGCATTTGCAGTTGTCAAGTTGTTTGTTGACGTTGTGTTTTCAAAAGATCTGAGGAGCAATAGACACTGGTCAATTATACTTATATTTTCCTTGTCTTTGATTATGGAACGTAATAGTTTAATATCACTTGTGTGAAACGCAAGGCCCCCTTGAGTCCCCTTTTGACTCCATTCTCCCTTCTAGTACTGACATTAGTCTTCCCTCGAGGACTGATCCTCCCTTCCTTCCCATCACTCAACCAAAATACCTTATTATTTACAACTATTTCTCTAAGGCAGCCTCTTCAGTTAACCTTGCCCTTCATTGTACCTACCTTAGTGATCCTACCTTAGGGAAGCCCCCCTTGAGTTGGAGAAGAGCCAACCTGAAGCGAGGAAGAGAGGAGTGTGGAGACATTGGCTTCTCTCTTGAGAATTGTCATCGAGCTGGTGTGCTTACTTTTTGGGCTTTAGCACACGCATGCCATTTTTTGGTGATAACATGCTGCCCACTGACAAAAGAAATCACTGACTGTCTGAAATTTTTCACTGTGTAAAATTCTGCTCTTTCTCTAACAAAGCTCTGATACCATGTAAATTTTTCAGCACTCTCCCAACCCGGTTTCAACCTCCATTTTAAACATTGTTTAATGCCCAACCCAATTTAAAGCTCTACTGCAAATTAAGTTATTTCTCATCAACAAAAGATGACTGAAACACAAGAAGAATTTTTACAAATTTAATGAGCAGCAATTAAAAAACTCATTCACACATAAAAAATCAGACTCAGGAATTTTTGGTCAAACAACCCAAGAAAAACCCCAACCTCCGAGGAAAACTTGTGAGAGAGAAATTCTTTATTTATCTTTCAATAATACAGCAGTAAGCAAAAAAATTCAGTCACAACTTGTCTCAACCAAATGATTAAAATCAGCCTTGAAATTCGTACCAAAATCAGAAATGTCAAACCCATAAATTTTTGTCTGCAACCTCCTCGAAAACTGTGCTTCTACAGGACTATACGGACGCTCTACGAACAGGTTGCACAGCCTGTGCCTGGAAAATTGTGCCCGCTGAAGCAAAGTATTTCTGCCTCGAAATTCATGCCCACCTGTCTGCCTTGAAGTTCGTGCCATGTATGGATTGAAAAGCACTGTACGGGAAGTACCATACGGCTGCAATAAATGCTCTTAATGTTGCCTCAAAATTTGTGCCCTCTGAACTGTTGTACCTTCATCTCCAAATTCGTGCCAGGAAAAATACTTCAGCTTCATTTTTCCTCTTTCTCAGAAATTTGAGTCTCTCAAAAATGCATAATGTACCTCTTCACATGGAAAATTTGTCTTTTAGGTAAAAATGGGTGGGTGAGTGAAAGGTCATCTAATCCAAGGGCCCAAATTAGATTAGATGAGTGGTTGGGATAAAATCACTTGTCTCCACAAATTAAAAATTAATTCACTCACTTTTTAAATTTTTACATAAAGTACACTTTAATCTCTAAAGTGCATTTAATGCTCATCTCAAGTCTTTAATATAAACTCCATGTGACATGACTCCTTTTTCTAGTGACTTAGGCAAAGTCACCAAGGGGAACAACTCCCAAGGTATAAAAATTCAACATCAAACACACTTAATTGTTGTCATGAGTACAACTTTTTTGGGTTCTTTGTCCTATCTAATAATTCATGAACAGCTAGTTAAATTAATGTCCCAAGCTTAGTAAGTAATGATTTGATACTGCAAATACATACTACAAGATTTGACTAAACATGGAACATTCAAAATCTAGAATTTGTCTTGGTTTATGGTTAAGTTTCTAGCAATATTTTTCACATAATCATTGCTAAGTGAATTTTGGAAATTGTCATCTGTGCAAAGATTTATTCTCAGACATCTTCTATGCACATGCTCTTGATGCTAACGTTATTTTATTGGATCATGGCTTAGTGAGCAAATGTTGAAGTTTCTCCACAATTGCAAAGCTTGGTAAATGCTTGATCTTATGTCATGATGATGGAACCTTTGGTTTAATGCTATATAATTCTTATGATCCATTGCTATCTTTCACTAGGTTATGCTAATAATGACCATGGTTTATTTTGTTTTGCATCAATGAGCTATCTTTTAAGTATTTGATCTATTAATCATTGTGAAATCTAATGGTTGAATGCTTAATTTGGAAAAGCAACTTAATCATATCGACTCACAAATTAATCAAGTTAATCACATTTCCCTTAGCTCTCTCTAGAGTCTAAACCACATTCAATCCTATAGGGAAACCTCCCTTGGCCTTGAGAGCTGGCCCAAAATTGGGAAATTAGGATTGTGGTGACAATGGTGCTTCTTTCCGAAGTTGCCCTTAATAGCACTAGTGGATTGGGACTTTTCCACCTAAGTGCTAAATCAAACTATACCAAGATCCACTCATACTTCTTAAAAACTGCACTTTAAAATCATTATAAATTCTTTAAACTCTGTTATCAAGTCAAAACAATGATATACAACTTAAAATTTGATGTGTGCTACCTTTAGATTGCATCCTTGAACTAAGACGACCACGTCTGCTAGAAGCTCCATCATTAGCATTGGTCTCATCAGAAAGATGGTCTGCTTCAACTTCACTCCAATCAGGTGGGGAGTACCACCTGACAAAATCTTCTAAAATACAACCTGGATTGGCAGCCTACAAATAAACAAGACAGGCTTGGAAGGTATTCATGTAGCAACATCAGGTATTCATGTAGCAAGATCAAAAAGGGTGTCTTTCATTAAAAAAATGCCTCAAGATTAACAAATCTTTAGATCAACGTCAATGAATCTGAAAATAGCCAATAACCATCATTTAAGAATTCATCAATTTTCACATACCTTGAATGCCTGCATATCAGATAAGAGTTGAGAACATCCAGCACCAACACTGAGCACACAAAGCAAGGCTCAGAATATGAGTAACTGAATTAAATCCTTTTTAAACAACTAAAACAGTGTGGAAATTTTAAGCATGGCAAACATAGTGTATCCTTTTATTGTGGTGCAACATGATCTCAAAATAATTATTTATGAGAAACCTAAAAATTGTCAAAAGAAATTATCAGGTTACTTATAAATCTACCTTCCCGTTCGAAGTATTAACTCCTCTGTTTCTCTAATTAAATCTTCTGTCAATACAGGACCCTCCTGTTTCAGATTACATCAAAAAAAATCAACTCACTAAAAACTGTACACGAGAAAAATGTTTACAGAAAAGCTTTTCGAACATAAGAGGAACATAACACCAATGCTTAAGCCAAGTAGTTAACCTGAATTATAGGAGAGAACACTGGTTCACCAGTTTCCAACATTGTCAAATTTTCTGCTGGATGTAGTACTCCAAGTCTAGGAACAAGCTCCCCTGTCTTAGTTTTTGCATATAATGCAGGAGCAATTGTATTCAAATTCTGTGCCCATATTCCATTGACAGGATAAGTCACCTGGTCTTCATTTTTCAGATGGTCTTCCACATTTCCTGAATCTAGCATTTTCAGAGCTGCAAGGTGTCGCTTTTTCCGGGCAATACAGCAGTTTATAACTTGAAGTCGTTGATGCAAAAGGCAATATTGTAAGTCTGGACTGTCATCAATTGGCAACCATGGTATTGGCTGTCCTTCATTCCAAAGTCGCCTTAGCTGTAGGACCAAAGCAATAATATCACTGATAAAAGCAAAACAATATAGTATGTCCTCTATGGCATGTTACAATCTGCCTAGGTTTACTGCAATTGCCTTCTCCTTCTCCAAAAAGCTGAAAGCAACTGTGTAAATACAGGACCATATTTAAGGAATGTTTAAATTTTCAAAGAAAAGGATGATTGCATGTTGGGCGTTGCAGAAGCTTTCAAAAATTATTCTTCATTTTAGAATTTCCCTAGACCTCATGAGAGTTTCTAGTAAGGAACAGATATATGGAAAGAAAGAAATTATATTAATGTCCACAGATGACCAAAATAAGTTAAAATGCCAATGCAATAGTATCTAAGGTGTCTCCTGAAAAGGAAAAATAATAAAATACCAGAACAAAAGGGCAAATCATCTAATAATTTAGTGACATGTGATCAATGATTCAGTGTAACATTATAATCTTGAGGTTAAGGGATTGGGGACTAAACCACCATAACCAGTTTAGGGTGCTATATAGATGTCACGACTCATGAGGGATGATTAACATGAAAGGGTTGGACTTGTATGTTTGGTAGCTTACCTTGGGCTCCTGTGAACCTACTTGCTACCACAATGAATGTGATGTTTATTACTCTCTCCTAAGTTCTAACATGTTTGTATGAATTGTGTTATGTATGCACCTACATGAAACCCTACATAGTATCAGAGCACTTAGAGGCTCAAATCCTGTGATAGAAATTGTGTTGGATAAAAATTTAAGACCGCGAAGGATACTAAGATCAAGTTGGAGACTGAAGGCCCTCGACAAAGATCCAAAATTGTGTAAGGCCATCAGAAGTCATCCAAAAGGTTCTGTTTTAGGGGGGAAAAGTTGGAATACAAATGAGGCAAGTCATAAGGTTTATTTTAGTCTTTTTTTATTTGGTTTTTAAATATAATGTAAAAGTTTGTACAGTTGATCTTTAGAAACATTAAAAAACCCATTAAAGGAAAGAGAGTCATATGACAATGGATGAATTACTGTAACAACAAGACCTTCATAAACTAAACTAGCGATGTGAAGGTATTCCCTGACAGCAGGAAGAATGTGACACATGGTGTGAAGGGAAGTTGTAGCAAGTAGCAGAAAAACGAAGCAGAGAGCAGAGGACAACAAACAAAGAGTGAAAAAAACAGCAGAAGACAACAAATGAAACTTTAAAGGCAGATTGTCGGACCCCTAAGAAGCCCAGGAAGCAGATAAGATAAGATGAGATAATTTTATTAATGTCCAACAAATGACCACAAAAGTATGTCAATGGGACTAGACGATCCATCCAATTTGAATACAATGTGGGAGCGCAAAACAAACTCCTAGGTAATGTTGAAACCAAGACTAAAAAAATGTAATATCCGTATCCAGATATTCTCGAAAGCTCCGGATATTCTCGAAAGCTATCTCAATTGAATAGTCCAATAGAAAATAGTTCTATGTTGGATAATTATATAAGAGTAAATGTGAATATGAATGATGATTTTACAATTATATTGGTAGGGCTTTATATAAGCCTTATCGTGCCTTTTCAAATGGAAGGGTACATCTCTTTCTATTTTCTAATTAATTAATTAAATTAATCATTTCTTATTTATTAATTATTAATATTAATATATACTAATATTAATAATTACTATTGATATTTAATATTTACATATGTTTATATATCTCATAATGTTAAATATTTTTTATATAACATTGCCTTCCCCTTAAGAGGAGCTTTGTCCTCAAAGCTTTATTCAAGACAAGGCTTACGCTGATATTTTTGTTTGTAATGACATCTTCTCGATCTTTGTGTTATTAGTAATTGCAACACACGACGAAGTGAAACAATATGAGATACGAATTCCCAAGAAAAATTGATGCATCGTTTGTGAAGTTGTCCATCCGAGATCTATCTTCATTGGAATTGTTTGTTGATCGCTTTGTTGGATGGAATTTCTCGTTTTCTGCTTAGCTTGTTCATTTTGTGTTCTTTCTCTTTCGAAATCATAACTCCTCCGTTTATGTTCATTTTGACCTTGTCGTTGGTCAAAATTATTTTTATAGTTTGGGTGTCGATAAAGACTTTTTGTTGTTTATTTTTTTACTAAACTGGCTTCTTGTTCCTTAACTTGAATTTGTTTTCCTAAAAGTTTGGAAGCTTCCTTCCAGATTTGCTCTAATTCGTTCTCTAATAGAGTGAGTGTTATTACTCTGAATCTTTTCTAACCTTTCTACTTGCAACTTTTTGTCCTCTTTTAACTCTTTGATTTGCTCTTCTAGTTCTTGATTAATATTTTTCAAACGATGATTTTCTTCTTGCTTCTCTATAATTTTTCCTTCGAAGTATTCATTAACTTGTTCTAACTTCCGAATTCTTTTTAACATCTTGATTTTTGTAACTAACGTCTTGTTATGATTCTTTAGTCGAAATACTTCTTCAGTCTTGCTTGTTAATGTATAACTGTTTTTTGTAATTTCCAACTTGTGTTCCCTTCTAATGTCGTCGTATTTCTGTTGGAGTTCTTTCATCTATTGTTGATGTCGACATATCTCTGATTCTTGACTTTCTAACTTCCTCTGGACTTGCACCAATTCATTATCTTTGTCCATGATGAGCTTTCTTATACACTTTATTTCTTCTTCTAAATCGTCATTGCTTCTATAAGGTGATTCTTCATCATTCTTTGACTTTTTTATATTGTCTTCAAGATTTTGATTGTCACTGTTTAAATGTGACATTTCTTCGTCCTTATCTGATAATTTTTTTTTAATTCTCTATTAGCTCTTTCAAACCTGTTGCCGCCTTACACACACTTGGGGGGAAAGCGCAACAGAAATATGCAAGCTGCTTGGTGTGTCCTTGGGGGCAAGTCTCGAGTCAGGTACTGTCACCTACTCCTAACTCCTCCGTTTAGGCCACTCCTAACGGAGCCATGGGGGGTAGTCCCTAAGAAAGAGTTGCTAAAGCTCTTGTTTGTTAATGATTGAATGATCAAAGTGTTTGTTAGGAGTTTCGATAAAATCACCAAGTACTTCAATATTAAAACATATAATTAACCAAAATGATAATAGCATTCACAACAATAATGACTTGGAAGCAAATTAAAAACAATGATAATATAACCAGTGTCGAAAATGGAGTCGAAAGTAATGCTGCAAAAAAGGAAATAATATTGTGTACTGTATCTTGGTTAATTTTATATTTTAAGCTATGAGTAAATTTAGGGGACGAGATTTCCGAAATACTGAGAGGTACCTGGAAATATGTCCGGATTCTAAGAAGAGTGACTCTGCACAGGAAAATGTGGGCTATATGAGGTCGTGGAGGGATGTTCAACACTACACCAACAAGGATGTAGCCTAACGGGACCCCACGGTCGCTTTCTAGTTATTCCTGCATTCCTTGAAGACTTTGCCCACTGTTCCTCAGGTTTGTTACGCCGGATTTTCATAATGTTTTAAGGGTTGTAAATTTTATTAATATGAGTTGATTAATTGGATGTGAAAAATCAATTAGTGCGCATTCATGCTTTTGATTATGCCAAAGCTCAGGGCAAACTTGCGTTAGAGAAGAGCATACACTGGAATGGCAAATTGTTTATTCCAAATTGATATTGTAAAACGTAAAAACATAAAACTAATCTATACAACCCTTTAAGGACGAATTGTGTGCTTGTGATTTATTCTAAGCAGTATATCATTTTTTCATATAAGGAAACTACAGTCAGGTATCTCTTTCAGGACAAAGCCTTTCTAGGGAAGTCAAGACTGGGTTAGATCTACAAATATAAAAGCTAAAGATTTTAAAGTGACATTTGAAATAAAATCTAGCTAGATAATGAAAGAAAAACTAATCAAAAACTTTTAACTGAAAGAAGGAAAGAAAAAAGCCAATCACATCAAAGGACAATACAAACTTCCCCCAAATGGGGGAAGAGGGGTGTGGGAGCCATTATCCCACTTGTTCTTTTATTATTTATTACAATCAAACTTCATGAAAACTACAGCACTTTTTAACCCATGAAAATGGGTCAAAAGGACTCAAAAACTGCTGTCGGGAAAAACAGGAATGAAGAGGGAGGAGGTAGGATTGAGTACGAGTGCTCCAAATGGCTTAATATTCAAAAATTTGGTAGCATCTCTCTCTCATTTTCCATAGACTTGCTAAAAATCAGCAAGCTTAAGATGTCAAATTAGTGCGTTAGATGCAAAAATACACTAAAAATTTACACTACTTAGTACTTGCAAAAATTTGGAAAAAAATTGTCTTTCAAATACTAAGAAAATGATACCAGATCTAAGCCTTTTGATGCGAAATAAGTGACTTTTAGATCTATGCCATGCACAAGCCATTTAGAAATAAAAATAATTAACTTTGAGGATTAGATCTATGCTTGCAACTTTTCAAAATAAGGGTAACCAAAAAAAGATAGTAGTTTTTTAATGTGGAAGGCCTCAACCACAGCTGCTGAATCTTTTTTGTTTTCAGAAAAAAAGGAATGCCTGAAATTGCGAGATTAGTTAGATCCACAAGAATGTACTGAAGGAGAGCAAGATGCAACCGAGCTCGGGATCTCCTTCAATCTAGATGACTTGTCAAGCTACAATCACCCTCAACAAAAGAGATTAATCCAGTATATAATGTTAGGAGAAATAAGAAGAGTATAACTATTTCCGACTACGGTCTACTACTCCCGATCTCAAATAATCCACAACATAAACAAGCAACTTAGGTCTTCAAAGGCTCGCCTAATGGACTAGAAATAGCCTTCTTATGCTAGAAAAGATCTACAACTTGAAGAAAGCAAAATTACAGCTAATTAGATTTCACCTCGATAATACATGCACAACGTCACATCCATGAACGTTCTTGCACAGTTCGGACCTCCAAAGTCTCAATTTTATTCATCAACAATACAACAATAGTACATACAGAAGTAGAGGTTACTTGCACCCAGTCCATAATGAGGCAAAAGAACTTGCTTAAATAGAAACTACAAACCCCTGTTGGACATAATGATCACACTAAGAGAGGCAGTGAATCAGTGTGAGCAATTTAAATTTTTTTACCTTCTTTTAATCAATTAGAATATACTAAGAATTATATTATCAAATTACATCATCATATCATCATCATATGCATCAGTTAAATCAACCATGAGTCATAAGCACAATCATCACATCAAGAGAGACACAAGAATCTATGTTATTTTGATCTTTATTTATGGTAATGGAAGACTACAATCTTCTCCATTACAATCGGCACCAACTCTTGTAACAGGACCCAGGCTGGGTTTCTTAGCTCCAACTAAGAAAGGTTTGAGGAGTCCAATCCTCAAGAGCGAAATTCCACTCACAAGCTTGATGCCAATCTTTGATTGTCATCAATCTGTTACTCAACCATCTATGCTCATCAACCTCTGCTCATCAACCCCTGCTTGCCAATCAGCTCATCAACAATGTTGGTCAATCTCTGCTCAATATTGTTGGTCAATCACTCTCTGCTTGTTCAATCTAGTCATCAACACCTTCTTTTCATTAACCATGTCAAGTCTGCTCAAGCATCATCATCATCATGGTATGCAACATCATCATAGGATACCAGGCATCAACAACACAAAGTATGCATAATCATCATCATGGCATGCAAGATCATCATAGGGTACAAGGCATCGTCAAAACATCATCAACATCATAGAGTAAGCATCACAATCTCTGTAGATACAAATATGCTACTGTATGCACCACTGTAAATGTACCACTGTACTTACTTCACTGTTTGTGTCACTGTACTTACTTCACTGTTTGTACATTACTTGCACATACTCCACTATTTACACATGACTATACATAGGAGAGCATCATCACACCATAGCATGTTTGTATAGGAATGCATACATCAACACACCATTGTACTATATTCTTCACCACTATATACATCATCATTGTACATAGTTCATCATATATCATCCTCATACAAGTATACATTATCATCATCCTACAGTAGTATGCATCATCACAACTTCACACTAAAAAATATACCATTGTATGTGTCACTGTATACAAACTACTTGCTCATCTCTGTCAACTTGTTCATCATCCCTCATTCAGCGTTGTCAACATCATCATATCATATTTATAGGGCATGCATCATTACATCATAGCATACTTCATCATGTGGACTATTAAGTGGATGAAAGAAACAATAATAATACTTTTACTAAACATTATATTGATTGTGTATACACCATTGTCATCATCATGTAGATATGCATCATCATCAAGTGTGCATTATTACAATAGGGTTTGCATCATCATTATGTAATCATCATAGTGTGTAGGGCAGCATGCATTATCATCATAACAAGTATGCATCATTGTGTATGCATCTTCAACATTCAGCACACATCATAATGTGCATCATCATCATTAAGCATACATGATCTTACCTTTCAAGCTTGACTGTGTAAGTACTTATTACTGTTGATGTCAAATGTAGAAGACTTTAGACTGTGTATGAGCCCAAGCCCAGTAAAACTCGGAACTGGGGAAAGGGTTCAAGTTTAGACTGCTTTAACCTCTGTTGTTGTTGTTTAAACCCCAAATACTTCAATGAGAGGAAGCCCTACCTTGCCACTGTGACTGTATATAACTTCACAAATTTCAGGTATGTTCAAGTACTAGTAAAGACCTCATCTAGGTAGCCATCATCCAACAAAAATCGAACTGTTCAAGTATGCAATTCCGGATTGTTTGAATGTTGATATAACCCTACGCAAGTCCATGAGAGGACTGCTCAAACATTAAGATCTTAAAAGCTTAGACTGTTGCACTTCTCCCAAAATTTAGGGCTACAAAAACACCCAAAAAAATCGGTCTTTGTGAAAGAATTCGGATGTTGCCTCAGAAATTCAATTATCAAAACAAGATAAGAAAAGTCTGCTGCTGCAAAATTCGGACTACACGAAAACCCTTGACTACTGCCTTTGAATTTCCTCAGCCCACTTGCCTCAGTCCACAAAAAAATCTCAAAGCAAATCCGAAATTGCATACTACAAAATGAGGACGTGAATGGTTATTTATTCTAGTTTTCCATATTATTTTTGTTGAGCCGAGTTGTTAAAAAAGTATTTTTAATTTTAATATTTAAAAATCTTTATGGATTCGACTTAAAGGTTGCAAATCACATTTGTTATTTATTATAATTTTATTTTCTTTTGCAGGCTTTCTTTAATGGTCAATGGTAAGGTGTGTCCACGAGTCATCAAGTGTGAAGGTGTCCTCCACATCATCATCCAAGGGTACATCAACGAACCCATCACCATGACATGTATGACCAAGGACCCCACATAAGCACATCTTCAAGGTTCAAAGGGCTTCAACATGTCAACCAATACTTCTTCAAGAAACTTGTGGACTTAAGGACCATCTCCAAGGGTTCCAAGTATTCATCAAGCTACAAGTGACCCATATTACCTTTATCATTCCTTCAAGGGTGCAAGGACCATCACCAACACAAAAAGGGCCTCATCATGCATTCCTTCAAGTGATAGGGGTACAAGGACGTCGTGATCATGGCGAGAGGGCTTCATGGACTTCTTAAACTACCTCAACCTGTAATATCCCAAATACTGATATTCTCTAATGTTCTATTGTAGTGCTGACTCACACACTCAATCTCATACAACAATACGAAATAATTGTGCATGCAAACTTGCCATGCAAAAATGCCCTAAAATGTAGCTAAACTAGGGTTAGGGTTTGCGGAGAGAAATTAACACTTCCCACTGATATCCCAGCTGATAATAACTCCAGAGATAGCTACATGCATAAAGATCCGAATAGGTGGGCTAGTAGTCCTCATTTCCTGCAGTGTTACCGCCTCGCAGTACTGTAAGCACCCTCTAGACTGAAGGTGGCGCTTTTGTAGGAGGAGAGGTTAGATACCCTCGAAACTTTGCTGAAATTTAATGGTCTCCTAAAGAGAATGGCCGTAGCATGCGGAAGATTTGGCCTCTCTAAGTGCCCTAGTGAATTGAACTGGCAGTTTGGTGCTCCTGCCCACAAATCCCTCTGATCTACTGATAGCTGCTCAGAATGAGCAAACGGAGAACTGGGAACCACATAATGCAATGGAATGACCCTACTGAAGAAGAAGAAGCAGACATGCGAGAGATAAACTAGAAATTAGAGACCCAGTGAATACTTTGGGGTATCCAACTAAATCCCCAGCTGCAAAACGTGAACATGCAAATCAGTAATCCTTCTGAGTGTGTTGGATCCTGAACACTTATGTATACGGTGAATGTCGTTGATAAACCTAGATGGTCTATCCCAAAAAGACTAGGGCAGATATCTCACTGTCGAACCCTCGCTAGCTGAAGACACCATCTTCAACCCCAACTGTCGCGGTTGCACACGGTGCTGTTGCTCAAAGCTTCAAATCAATCAACAATAATCATAGATAGTTCCTTTAGTCCCATAACCCTTCTTAAATAGATCTTCATACGCTTTTAGGGTTTGCATGTCACTTTAGGGTTTATGCTTCACTTTTGCATGCATGCAATTCTAATTTGATGTTGACTTTAACACTGACTAAACAAGGCCTACATGCTCCGCATGCTTTAGGATATGAACTCTGATGGCCTTCTTTCTACATTGATGACTTAGTAAGACTGAATCGATGTACCTTTCTACTCCTACTGCTATCAGTCCTCAGTTATTCCTTTTTTATCACAAACGGAACATTACAGTCCGCCCTAGCCAAAGATTGCTTGTCCTCAAGCAATGCCAATGCAACTCCACAATCAATCAAACCGAACCAATTGAATTCAGGGATGATCTCAGGGTCCCAAATTATCCTAGGAGATTTGTAGCACCCTCTGCTCAAAGCACTGCACTGCACAGTACCATCACAAGATATCCCATGTAAGCCTCCTATAAGTAGAGTAACTAAACAGGCTGTAAACGAGGTACCATCACAATAGACCTCCTGAAAGCATCCTCTAGCAATCACCAAACTACGATTCACTGTAATCCCAGGGTCCCAAATCACTCTGAGAATTGCAGAGGTCAAAATGCATCCACTGCTACCCTGCGTAGTATCGACACAAGGAGTATCTTGTAGACTCCCAAGTAACCCCATCAGTAAACATTGTATCCATCCCTCATAAGGTCTCCCACCTAGATCCCAATGCAAACTTGTGCATCTTTCATCCCAAATATCCCAAGGCTCTTGTGGGACTATACCCTTGGCTAGGAATGTCTTCCTAAGAATCGCCCACTCAATAGGACACCAAATCTTAATCTCTCTCCAATCCAATCCCCAAAAAGGACCTTGTCCATAAGCACCATCACAAGGAGTAATCCTACCAAGACGACATTCTTCCCTTCTGATTTCAACTGGAATGCTCATATACTGCTGCCCAATTTCTCGATCCTGGCCAACTTGTAAAAAGCATCCTCCATTATGCAAATGTGGACTCAAGCTACTGCAAGCCTTATTTATGTACTCCTGAAGAGGACTGCTTTGAAATGCAAAAGTATGTTTATTTTGTTTCCCCATCAAGGAATCCAACTACTCTTCAATACTAGAAAGCCTGACTATTGACTCGGTATATACAGCTCGAAGAACTGTAAGCTTAACATCTCGTTGTATTATGGTGTCTCGAAGTATCTTGGTCCTCTCTTTCATTGCAAGAATGCTTTCTTTAACACGTGCAATCTTCTTTCAATGACTGTCATCTGGAAGCTCTATCTCATGCATGTATAAACTCTCCCTAACCTCCATGTGTGACTGTCCACTGTCTCGACTGATGTGCTCATTGCCTTGCAACTCATGTATTTCGCATGTCATAACTGTCTATACTCCTGTTGTAGTTGACAAAGAGTGTACCAACTCCGACTTATCACAAGGCTTGTCCTCAATATGACTAGCGAATGTGCTTGTGTCACTAGACTCACAGGATGGCTCTAATGCTATCTCCTCATGCACATCCTCATCATGTACTGTTAACTCCCAATCAAGCTCAACAACCTGTACTTCATGCTCATCTTTCTTCACTCCCCCAACTATGTCTTTAAGGAGATCCTCATTCCAATCCTTAGGCTGGCTCCCAAACTTGAGGGTGTAATAATCTTGAAAGGACAATGCTGCACATACCTCATCACCCAAGGCTAGATATTCCCAATATCGAGGCAAGTGTTGCAGTGTTGCTAACCTCTGCAAATTTCCAATCAAGATCCTTCTCATTGTCTTCATGTTCTCACAAGCTGGCAAAACAAAACCTTTGTTCTGCCATACACTTCATCAACATCACTAACATGCATTTGCATGTACAAGCATGCATCAACATGCACTTCTATTCAATTGCTATGTGCCCACAACTGGCAAGGATCATGCTCTGATACCATTGTAATATCCCAAATACTGATATTCTCTAATGTTCTATTGTAGTGCTGACTCACACACTCAATCTCATACAAAAATACGAAATAACTGTGCATGCAAACTTGCCATGCAAAAATTCCCTAAAATGTAGTTGAATTAGGGTTAGGGTTTGCAGAGAGAAATTAACACTTACCACTAATATCATGGCTGATAATGACTCCAGAGATAGCTGCATGCATAAAGATCCGGATAGGTGGGCTAGTAGTGCTCCTTTCCTCCAGTGTTACCGCCCCGCAATACTGTAAGCACCCTCCACACTGAAGGTGACGTTTTTGTAGGAGGAGAGGTCAGATACCCTCGAAACTTTGCAGAGTTGATGGTCTTCCCCTCCTGAAGAGAATGGCCGAAGCATGCGGAAGATTTGGCCTCTCTAAGTGCCCTAGCGAATTGAACTGGCAGTTTGGTGCTCACGCCCTCAAATCCCTCTAATCTGTTGATAGCTCCTTAGAATGAGCAAACGGAGAACTGGAAACCAGACAATGCAATGGAATGACCCTGCTGAAGAAGAAGAAGAAGCTGACATGCGAGAGATAAACTAGAAATCAGAGACCTAGTAAATACTTTGGGGTATCCAACTAAATCCCCAGCTGCAAAACGTGAACCTACAAATCAGTAAACGTTCTGAGTGTGTTGGATCCTGAACACTGATGTATATGATGAATGTCGTTGATAAACCTGGATGGTCTATCCCAAAGAGACTAGGGAAGATATCTCATTGTCGAACCCTCGCTAGCTGAAGACACCGTCTTCAACCCCAACTGTCACAGTTGCACACGGTGCTGTTGCTCAAAGCTCCAAATCAATCAACAATAATCATAGATAGTTCATTTAGTCCCATAACCCTTCTTAAATAGATCTTCATATGCTTTTAGGGTTTGCATGTCACTTTTAGGGTTTATGCTTCACTTTTGCATGCATGCAATTCTAATTTGATATTGACTTTAACACTAACTAAACAAGGCCTGCATGCTCCGCATGCTTTAGGATATGAACTCTGATGGCCTTCTTTCTACACTGATGACTTGATAATATTGAATTAATGTACCTTTTTGCTCCTAGTGCTATCAGTCCTAAGTTATTCCCTTTTTATCAAAAACGGAACATTACAAGAGACCTCCAAGGGTCAAGTTCCATCATGACATCACTTGTGGGGTTGTCCAACCTTCTCCTAGGGTACCATGACACCACCAGACCATGAATGACCACATAATGGGTCATTAATGCTTCTCCAACCCATCTAGGGATTCTCCATCATCTATAGGGGCTTCAACGCTATCTCCAGGGTCTTCAGCATCATCACCAGGGTCTTCAGCAGCGTCAACAAGGTGGTGGCTCCAAGATCCAACCTTGTGGGTACAAGGACCCTGTCAACTGGATAGAAGGTGCTCTAAGGCATATCCCATCTCTATATGGGGTCCAAGGCACTAAATGTAAGGGTCATCCATACCTGTGCACTACAAGAGGGACTTGGTGGCATCAATGACAACCTATGGGGGCACTACAAGTCCATGTTGGCATCAATGACAATTTCATCAACAATCTCCACCTTTGTCATTGATGACAACAACTCATGCTCCCCCTGTGAGCATGCTCCCCTTTTGTCTTCATCTCTCCCCCTTTGCATCAATGGCAAAGGGTGTCCACATATCTAAATCTGAAATCATCGATCACTGATCATTGTTCCCCCTGTCAATATGCACAATCCTAGGACCTGTCTGTATGCTTGGAGTAGCCGTCCTTTCTCCTTTGAGTTCATCCTCCAGCCTCATGAACTCAAGGTGTGCTAAGTCTTTGAAAGACCTTAGGCTTGGCTTGCCATGTGGCAGCCCTCTTCCCTGCTCTGATCAACCTCTCCTATCTGTAACTGCTCAATCTTCTTCAACCATACTTGCTTCTTAGCATTTGTCCTTTTAGCATTTGTTCCTTCATCTGTACCGGCTTTCCTTGATGAGTTGTATGAGAAACTTCTCATGGGTTGTTTTCGTGTACTCCAACAATCTTGAGCTTTGTGCCCAAAGCCACTGCAACTATAACACCTCATCGTACGACAATATGCAGCAATGTGACCAACATGATTGCACGTCCAGCACCTAACTGAGTTGTTGGAACTTACAACACTTCTTTGATCAACTTCATTCCTCCATGCCTGAGAGTGTCCCTGACTGTGGGCCTTTGTCTTCTGATCTCCAAATCTTCCTGCATTGGTCTTCTTCCAAGGTTCACTGGTTCTTCTTACTGATGTGTATGAAGGGCTCCTCCTTGGTTGACTTCTTTGACTTGAACATTCTTGGTCTTTGTGACCAAACCCACTGCAGGTGTAACATCTCAATGTGTGACAGGTGGCAGCAATATGTCCAACTTGGCTACATGTCCAGCATCTAACTTTGTCAATGGGGCTTCCAGCACTTCTTCTTTCGTAGAGTCTACAATCCATAGCCTTATGACCAAAGTTAGAACAAAAATAACAATAACCATTAAATCCACTTTCATACCTGGGACTTTGGTTCCATCTTGGAGTTGTTTCTTTTATGAGCTTGCTTTGAAGAATAGACCTCAATCCTTGTTGCATTCTTGAACTTCTAAAGTCATTGTTGTCATGTGCAAGTACATGGGGAGCAACTTTGGACGTTGATGCACTTGCTTCTGGAGTCTTGGGAGACCAAGTGCTATCTTCGGATTTTTCTTTCTCCTTGTAACCAAGACCAGTCTTGTCAAGTGGAGATCTTTGGCAATCCAATCTAGGACAACTGAACTGTCCTTGAACTTGACAAAAGCATCATTCTTTTCACCTTTCTTCCTGAGACCAACTACCTCCATTTCTAGCTTCTTGATTGTTTGCTTCTGATTCTTCAATATTTCTTCTATCCTCTTGGCTTCCTCTATCGGAGTCTTCAAATCATGATTGGCCTTTCTAGTTTCTTCAAGCTCTTCTGAGTCTTCAGCGGGCCCTTCTTGTTCTTCCTTTTGACTGATCAATTCAGTCTTTAGTTGTTCAACTTCAACATCCTTATCTTTCAACTAATCTTGCAACTTCAACATCCTTGTCTTTTTCTTCTTCTTGATTGACCTCTTTCGGGGGCTTGTCTTCTGATTCTTGATCTGTCTTTTCAGTGTCTGGTCTTGCCTTTTGATACTCGCTTTCCAACTTGAACCATAAATCCTTGGCTAAAGTGTACTCTCCTACACTTTTTTTTCACAAAGTTGGGAAGTCCATCCATGAAGAACGTGAAGGCTATAGCATTGTCCTTCTTTGCTTCTTTCTGTGCAGCTGCCTTGCCCTTCTTATTTGATGGAGCAGGTGGATTGATCACAATCTCTCAAACACCAAACTTCTTCAAATATGCCTTCATTTGCTCCTCCAATCAAAATAGTCTATAACATCAAGTACAAGCACCTCATTGCTTGATGACTCTGATTTTGCTTCCATTGTGTCTCCACAGATCTCCTTCAAGCTTGTAAGGCATCAACAAAACATCATCAACACAAAGTATGCATAATCATCATCATGGCATGCAACATCATCATAGGGTACAAGGCATCGTCAAAACATCATCAACATCATAGAGTAAGCATCACAATCTTTGTAGATACAAATAAGCTATTGTATGCATCACTGTAAATGTACCACTGTACTAACTTCACTGTTTGTGTCACTGTACTTACTTCACTATTTGTACATTACTTGCACACACTCCATTGTTTACACATCACTGTACATAGGAGAACATCATCACACCATAGCATGCTTGTATAGGAATGCACACATCAATACACCATTGTACTGTGTTCTTCACCAGTGTATACATCATCACTGTACATACTTCATCATATATCATCCTCATACAAGTATACATTATCATCATCCTACCGTAGTATGCATCATCACAACTTCAAACTAAAAAATATACCACTGTATGTGTCACTGTATACAAACTACTTGCTCATCTCTGTCAACTTGTTCATCATCCCTCATTTAGCATTGTCAATATCATCATATCATAATTATAGGGCATGCATCATTACATCATAGCATACTTCATCATGTGGAATGTTAAATGGATGAAAGAAACAACAATAATACTTCTATTAAACATTGTATTCATGGTCTATACACCATTGTCGTCATCATGTAGATATGCATCATCATCAAGCGTGCATTATTACAATAGGGTTTTGCATCAACATTCTGTCATCATCATATATTATCCTCATACAAGTATACATTATCATCATCCTACAGTAGTATGCATCATAAAAACTTCACACTAAAAAATATACCACTATATGTGTCACTCTAAGTTACATGGTTCGAATTCGAATTCGAGTTCGATGACCATTTGATTTGATTCGAATTCGAATTTCTCGATGAGGTTCGTTTGAGATTCGTCTTTAGGTTCGAACATATATATATAAAAACTGAAGTATATTACAAACTAATAAAAATTTACATCAATTTATTCGTGGAGCTGGAAATGCGCAAGTCAGGGTTTGTTTCAACTTTCAGCTTAACTGCTTAGATAAATTTAATCTCAATTACGATTAACTTCTCTTCAATGGCGGCACAGCAGAATCATGGGTCTGTGACTCTAATTGCACTCGTATATTATAGTCTGTAACTCAAACGACGAGCTGGTCATGGAGCAGTTGCAGTGATTAATGACCATTGAGATGGAAAATCATGGAGTCGTGAGCTCTAAGCCCTAGCCTGGGGATTTCTTTGCTAAGAAGCAGCAAGCAGAGAGGAAAAACTTTGCACACGGGTTGGGAATCGAGACTGGGGTAAGTATAGTGTTGCATGTTAGGACTAAGGTTTTGATGAAAACCAAATGAAAAACCAACCCCCCAGTTTTTTTATTAAATTCGCCTTCAGATTTGAACTAGCTTGAGATTCGGAAAAATTCGAACCTGAAGGTTCAAATTCACCAAATCTTGTGACTTAGGTGTCACTATATACAAACTACTTGCCCATCTCTGTCAACTTGTTCATCATCCCTCATTCAGCATTCTCAACATCATCATATCATCATTATAGGGCATGCATCATTACATCATAGCATACTTCATCATGTGGACTGTTAAATGGATATAAAAAACAGCAATAATACTTCTACTAAACATTGTATTCATTGTCTATACACCAGTGTCGTCATCATGTAGATATGCATCATCATCAAGCGTGCATTATTACAATAGGGTTTTGCATCATCATTCTGTCATCATCATATATCATCCTCATACAAATATACATTATCATCATCCTACAGTAGTATGCATCACCACAACTTCACACTAAAAAATATACCACTGTATGTGTCACTGTATACAAAGTACTTGCCCATCTCTGTCAACTTGTTCATCATCCCTCATTCAGCATTGTCAACATCATCATATCATCATTATAAGTCATGCATCATTACATCATAGCATACTTCATCATGTGGACTGTTAAATGGATGAAAAAAACAGCAATAATACTTCTACTAAACATTGTATTCATTGTGTATACACGATTGTCGTCATCATGTAGATATGCATCATCATCAAGTGTGCATCATTACAATAGGGTTTGCATCATCATAGTGTGTAGGGCAGCATGCATTATCATCGTAACAAGTATGCATCATTGTGTATGCATCTTCAACATTCAGTATACATCATCATAATGTGCATCATCATCATTAAGCATACATGATCTTACCTTTCAAGCTTGACTGTGTAAGTACTTATTACTAATCATGTCAAATGTAGAAGACTTTAGACTGTGTATGAGCCCAAGCCCAATCAAACTCGAAACTGTGGAAAGGGCTCAAGTTCAGACTGCTTCAACCTCTGTTGTAGTTGTTTAAACCCCAAATACTTCACTGACAGGAAGCCCTACCTCACCACCGTGATTGTATATAACTTCACAAATTTCAGTTCTGTTCAAGTGCTGGAAAAGACCTCATCTAGATAGCCATCATCCAACAAAAATCGAACTGTTCAAGTATGCAATTCAGGACTGTTTGAATGTTGATATAACCCTACGCAAGTCCAAGAGTGGACTTCTCAAACATTCAGATCTTAAAAGCTCAGATGGATTCCACTTTATCTTTAGATGTCCTATATACTACGAGATCAAAGGACGTTTCCACTGATTATTTAGAGGCCCTCAAATGCTAACTGCCTTCTTTAGATACATTGATCAGAGATGTTTAGCACTTTATATTCAGGAGGCTCTCAGCTTTTGAGGACACGTTCTTCAGCCCCCCACCAGACCCAATACCACATAGAGGATCACGACATTCTTCAGCATGCTACCACCTTCCAGGAGCACCAAGAGACCTACCGACTTAGACACCGATCCAGTCTCCAGACCAATAAAGATTTGTGGATCTCAACCCTCGAGATCTCAACGGCAGCTTCGTACCAGACCTCCATCCAAGAGGCGTACAAGGTCCTCCAGACCTCACTAACACCACTTCACAAGTCGCCCTGCACCCACCAGCTCCTATTCGGGCCAGCAGATGCTATTGCACTTCCCTCAGTTTTCCTCTTTCAGCCTCAGATGTTAGGAGTACTAGACCTTCTTCAATCGATTTGTCTTTGGGGTCCTGTCCATCTAAGCTTCTCCATCCAAGTGCAGGGTTATGGTGTTGAGACAGGGGCGAGAGCTCTCCCATACTTCAGCCCAGCTTGCACAATACACTTTTACTTCAATTTTACTTCTCGCATTGTATCCACATTTATTTTAAGGTGTGTCCACAAGTCATCAAGTGTGAAGGTGTCCTCCACATCATCATCCAAGGGTACATCAAGGAACCCATCACCATGACATGTATGACCAAGGACCCCACATAAAGACATCTTCAAGGTTCAAAGGGCTTCAACATGTCAACCAATACGTCTTCAAGAAACTTGTGGACTTAAGGACCATCTCCAAGGGTTCCAAGTCTTCATCAAGCTACAAGTGACCCATATTACCTTTATCATTCCTTCAAGGGTGCAAGGACCATCACCAACACAAAAAGGGCCTCATCATGCATTCCTTCAAGTGATAGGGATACAAGGACATTGTGATCATGGCGAGAGGGCTTCATGGACTTCTTCAACTACCTCAACCACACCATGAGACCTCCAAGGGTCAAAATCTGTCATGGCGTCACTTGTGGGGTTGCCAAACCTTCTCCTAGGGTACCATGACACCACCAGAGCATGAATGACCACAGAATGGGCCATTAATGCTTCTCCAACCCATCTAGGGCTTCTCCATCATCTAAAAGGGCTTCAGCACCATCTCCAGCATCATCAGCAGGGTATTCAACATCGTCAACAAGGTGGTGGCTACAAGATCCAACCTTGTGGGTACAGGGACCCTGTCAACTGGATACAAGGTGCTCCAAAACATTGCCCATCTCTGTATGGGGTCCAAGGCATTGGATGTAAGGGTCATCCATACATGTGCACTGCAAGAGGGACTTGGTGGCATCAATGACAACCTGTTGGGCCACTGCAAGTCCATGTTGGCATCAATGACAATTTCATCAACAACCCCCAGAGGTGCACCAACCAACTGAATTGAACGTGAGTTACCATGAGTTGGAGTGTAGTCTTACTTGAGTGAATCAAGGAGAGTTGGTTGTGATTGAAGTGAGGTAGCACCACCTCTCCAATCTCTCATCCACGCATGCCAGACAACAAGTCGTGTTACCAACTATTTTGTACAATAGTTGAGCCTCTAGTTGATGAACACGATCCATGTTCATATCCAGTGTATCAAAGGTTCAGAGTTTCATGCCTAGCCAATTTTGGCTAGTCATTTTTATTTTTGTACTGAAATGACCATGCCCCATGGGATTGTTGTAATAAAGTGTGCTAATGACAGTTTTGAGTGGCTCAGTCTCCTAAGACTTAATTTTCAACTAAGGTATTCCAGGGAGCTTTTTCCCTTGTTGATTATTCTTTGCCTTTAGCCAAGTAATAATCGATGAGTTTTTCTCCCAATGGTCGAGCCCTTTGGTTCTTCCTTTAGGAGTACTATGGCTTAATGGTGCTGTTGACTGCCCTTTGTTGGGGTTTTTAACCCTAGGGTTGGTGTCCAAGGCTCCTAGCGTTGATCATTGGGTCACATGACGCCACACCTTATTTCCTTGCACTAGTGGCCATTGCTTCAGCTATGAGACCTTGGTCTCCCTTCACAATCACCTCAAACACCCTCCTGGCCCTTCAGCTAGCTGGTGCTCTCTCCTTGGGCTCCTTTCCTAAAGGACATCATCTTTACTCCCAGGACGTACTGTTGCTTTGAGGGGGGGCGTTGAGGGATTTACAACATTTTCGAGGTTATATGGGGCATGACACTCTTCCTCCAGCTCACTCCAGCCTTTCATTCAGAGTGATTCGCTTATTTTAGCAGTTTTAGGCAGCTTGGGGGAAAATACTCTAAGTAGCCTACTATAAGCCTACTTTAGGCCATTTTTATATTGTTTTATGTTATAATTTTAAGTTGACATTTTATAATTTCAAATTGACATTTTAAGGCATGTAGGCCTCGATATATTTGTAAAATGAGTGTGAGAGGCTATTTATAAACCTCTCCTCAGTTCATTTGAACATAAAACAAGTGGGACAACATTATGCACTTATTCTACCCAACTAGGGCTCTTTGAAGTGAGGTGCCTCCTCTTGAGGAAGATGTTTTATGGGTTTTGATGGCAGATTCTTGAAGTTTCTTTGGTTCAATGTTCTTGCAAAGTTGATGCTATGGTTTGATGATTAAACACTTGCACAAAGAGATACCTAGAGTTTTTCTTAATCTCTCTTTGTTAAATGTTGATGAATGATGTATGTTTGTGGATTGAATGTGAAATATCCCAAATCCCGATATTTTCTATTTCTAAACAATTATACGGGTACAACTGGGCTTACAAACTGCCAGGCAAAAATCCCACTGATAACTGGCTGATCTGCCACAG
>LPNX010453050.1:0-18038 GCA_001517045.1 Pseudotsuga menziesii
TATATATATATATATATATATATATATATAATCAAAAGGAAAGAGAGAGCAGCAAGAGATTTTCCCCTCTTTGTCTTGTTCCATCCTGGAACCCACACCACTGATGTGGCTTTTCATGCTCTCAGCCTCTTTCATTTCACCGTGAATGCTGGACTAATCCCTCTTGGTGATGACACTTAGTGTCCCCAGTCTATTTCAAACCTCTGAACCATGGAGCCTCCCCGCATGGTTTATCTCGATTTCTAGGACATTCATAGTCTCACTAGCACCTTTTTCATTACTAAGTATTTTAGGATACTCACATGTCCACATGCACCCCTAGGATGCTCTTATAGTCCTCACTCCTAGCGATACCTATATCCAAACATTGAATGGATTCACATGTTTAGTTTATTCTCATCGTTTTTTATCTCTAAAACAAGAGCTTAAAACATCATAACCAAATCATATACACATGTATATTCATAAGACGGATATTGCAAAATAATCCAATACTTATCTATATTGTGTGTTTCCTCGTTGGTCCACAAAATCCTACTTCGCTTTGCAAGCCTTGGGATCGCCTATGGACTTGGATGTTAGGCCAGCACACAGGCTGCTTCACAACATCCTTATATATATATATATATATATCAGGCACAGTCAAGCCAACCCACAGTTGGGTTTATCAAACCGTCAACAAATCACCTGCACTTATATCAACAATACACTTATATCAACAATGCACTTATATCAACAACCAATCATCAGCCAATCCAACGCAGTTGGGTTTATTAGGCCACACATACACTTATATCAACAATAACAACCATTTCCAGGTTTCATTTCTAGCCGTGAGCTCTAATTCCAATACCCCATATCACAAAAGAGACCACTCCCTTCTCTGAGTTGATCGTCCCTCAGAAGTGTCTACTTCTCTGTGCTCTTTAGTACGAGGTAGGATGAGCTCAAGCCATTGTCCATTTAGTGTACAATACCAGACTACATCTGTTTAGCCTGACAACACAAGCAATATAAGCATATTCGTTAGCGTTATTGCTCTAAAACTGTAACCACATTTCACATCATTCACTATCAAGTATTGAGACGCAGGAGTGCGTCCACTCCCTAGGGTGTAATCAATATTGAAAAACCCTTCCATGATCCGACATTGAAAAAGTGTGCACCCTTTTTCGGTGTGTGCCATGTAGGCCCTTTTCATACCCAATCAATCGGTCATCATGGAAATAAAATCAAAACATGTTCTACATATGGAATTTTAATAATTTGATATGCATATTCTTGGCTAGGGTCATAGAACACTTATCCATTTGCCGATGGAGTATTCCTTCATTATGGAGGAATGGGGGCTCCCTTCTCTGAATTAACAGCCTCTCGGTTTTCCATCCCAATTCCTCTTTGCATTTCGTATCCACACATTTCTTGCCAACATAACCTATACCATCTCACTCATGTTGCTTACCAAACATGTAGTGCATATGAGACATTCCCAAAATGTCCAATGGAGTTTCACTCGAAACCCATTTTCAAGATAAGGGAAAACCTTCCCATGAAGTTTGGCTCCTGCAGGCCGTCACACATGGTCTTCCTACAGTGTGTACCCCTGGCACCTTCATAAAGTAGCCAAACAACCAATCAGTATCTACTAATACAATCCAAATTTGATGGTTCCATAACCAAGCATTGGCATTATTAATTAAATTCAATATGAATTTGCAACTCTGTCACACTACAGAAATTGATTTTCCTGGCAATGAAGTGATCCTCATTTGCTGGTCTCTTGTAAGAAAAACCACTATTCCCATCATACTTTTATGCTTACTGGCATAACATAAAAATCCGCTAACAACACGTCCTCCTGACACAATTCTATGTAGGGAAACAGTAACTAGTAGTTGTCAGTAATTTCCCAATTCTGAAATTACAAGCCCAAATTGACAACTCATTCTGCATACAAACTATTTTTACAGCCATGAGACTCTTCTCATGAGGTTTTGCTCTTTCACATGGTAGATTTCGGCCTTTTTCATGGTCTTACCCACATTTCCATGCCCCAAACAATCTACCTGAACCCCGAATTCACTTCAATCATCCAAACACTTAGTAATTCTAGATGCATATAACTTTTTCATTGCTACAACAATCACTGCATCATTTTCATAATTTATAAAATTCAAACACTTCCAGCTGTTAGCATATCACTATTACCAAAACTCATTCACTTCGTGAATCATTATCATACTTTAATTCACAAGGTACAGTCTCCTCATTTATGCAATTTAGATACTTCTTACTTCATAAGCGTATCATTTGTACCACCTTGCTCTTCCATAGAGCATTTCTGGCAGCCAATTGATCATGACCACCCTCTTCATGCACTTACTATCCTGCATTCATAACATCTCTTGAAATGGTTCCAGAATTGTCATCAATTCATCATTTCAATCATTCGTTATTCATAATATCACACGCACTATCTCAATGAATTCATGAAATGCATCACAAAATTTGCACCCATACTTACGTAATCAGTTACTCACACCCTTCATATGCATCCATTCAATGCATAACTACAAGATTTACAAAATCTTTTAATTCATACCCACTCAATGCTACATTGCATTGATTCAGGAATACTATGCATTCAAACATATCATGCATGGCCTAACTATGACTACTTCATATAGGATGCGTGATTATAATCAAGATCATCAGTGCTTACTTTCCTTGGGCTACTAAGCTCATAACAACATAATACAGGCATGACACATGAATGCAGTATAAAATTCAAATACTCACATGGTATGAGACCTCTTGCTTTTACCATTTCATGCAATGGTCATAATTAAGCTCTTACCTTCATGGGTCCTAATTACACCCTTGACATTACTAGTTTGGTTGGTCCTTTGTAGGAGATTGCAAAATTTGCTCACCAACTTTTAATTCCAGACTTGTTGCCTTATCCCTTTCTCCATAGGGTTGCTAGTCACATTTGCCAGCATCAGCAACATATTCAGCCATGTCCATGTTGTCGTTGTTTTTTCCACTAATGCCAACATCAATGCAATAATTATCATTAGTGGCTCATTATAAATGTATAATTCTCACTATTCTTACCAACATGTAATCTCTTATGCATGCAAGGCATATCCTCATACATTTCATGTATAAAACTTGTAATCATAATTAGAAAGACACGGTTTAAGGAAATTTCCCTTTTCATGTCCCTCATTCTTGCATGGAACTCCTCTTCCACAGAATAGCTGGTTTGACTTCATGGTCTTGCCATCTCTAGGCATGCGATTCCTGGATTTGTCCATGTTGACAGTAGCACATTTCTTTTTCAATGAATCAATAGTACTTTGCTGCTCCACACTCAAATTATGGTGATTCTTCCTTGTTCCCTGTTGGATATGCTTTCCAATGCTTATCCACATGCTTCATTCTGACCTCGGGTGTGAAAACCACACCACTTCTAACATGATGATTTTAATCGATTTTAGACAAAACACACAACTGTATTTTGGTCTGGAATGGTAACTTCAGCCACTTGGGATTTTCTTCATTTTCAGCCCTGAAACTGCTGAAAAATTCACTAAAAATCACTAAGGAGTCCACTTGAAAAAAAAAGCCCAAATTTCCTTTGGCCCAATCGGACCCCTTCCCAACTATCTTTTCGACACTTCGATGGTCAAAACACCTAGCTCATCGGCAGTTTATTCATTTATTTCTCTCCAGCGTGTCGGATACATGGTGATCTAACCCTCTGAACTGTAATGATGATGACTATCCATCAACGGTTTCATCAGCTAAGGTCTTTCGCGGTACCGACGGTCGGATGCGTTATTCATCGGGTGCGCAGTCCCTTAGGAAGCCGCAACGATGGAAAGTGATCTCACTGTGGGTTCTGTGGACATCTATCGACTATCGAACCTACTATCCATCGGGTGGGTAGTGTCTTAGACTACCGCAATGGCAGATTTACAACCCTCGAATTCTTCCGATCGGTGTCTTGATCCTTAATAATTTTTTGATGACCTTATGCTTAAACAAAATCTTCAAAATTTTCTTCTAATCTGGTCTCTTTCCCACTAATTCTCCGGTGTTTCGACGGGAAAATCAACTAAAATTCCGTTCTACGTCCATGATCGGATCCTTTACCCATCGGGCAACTAGTTCTCTAAGCTTCTGCAACAGCGGGTAGCAAACTAACTGGAGTTTCTGCGGCCGTATCTCTTTTGGCGGTCGGAATGAATAGCAACTGTAATCTTTCGATCGGCGGTCTGAAGCACTAACTGCTGCGGCATTAGGCGGTTAGTCTTCTAGGTATCCACAATGACAAACATCGATCCTACTGCATGTAATACCCTGGTTTTGACCCTGTTTGCATTTAAATATACATGATGTATATTTTGTAATTAATCGTGGTGAGGAGCTAAAGGCAAAAGCCCTACCATAGATTTGGTTGTGTATGTTACAGCAATAGGGATAGTTGCCAATGGTATATCATGCTATCTGGCACATTATAGTTTGTCATCATGTAAATACGCACATGAATTAAAATAAACCTACAGCCAGCTACGACGATGCAACGTTAAAATGAAAAGGGCATGATTCCAAAGGATAAGTGGGGGGGGGGATGATGAACCTTGAGTCATCACCCTGTCTATTTTTCCCACCTTCCCTTGTCTCATCCAACCACCCTTTTTAATGTTTTGCTAAGTTGTTGAGGCATTTATTTTTGGAAGTGGAGGGTGGCAGGATTGTCAGTATTTTCCACATGCTCACTCCACCAGTTCTCTCTCCACCTTCACGTGGGTAAGGGAACCATCACTACGCCTCTCTCTTGTATTTTGGGATTCACTCTCACGCAGGGATGTGTAGGGGGGTGGTTCATCTTCCTCATGCAGAGTTGAGTTAAGAAGGGGGTGAAATTTCTTGTTTGGGGGTTGGTTGCTTCCCCTCTCTCATGCTGTTTGTCAGTCGGTGGTGGCATTCCTTCCATTCACGCAGAGAACCGGTTTTCCTTTGGCATTATTGAGCTATGTCATGTTTTTCCATCCTTCGTGGTGGATCGTGATTTGTAGACCGCTGTGTTTTCTTCCATGTTTTGCCTGGGTTGTGTCTTTTTCCTTTGTACACAGGTTGAGAGTTTGTTCATTTCCCCTTTTCTTCCTGTGTAAGTTCTCTAGCCATTACTTTGCGGATTGTGTGTGCTGTGGGATCATGGATGTTGGTTAGCTGTTGATTCCACACTCGTTAGCTGAGTTTGCCCTCTGTCCATGCTGGGAGTTTGGCTTCTCCCCTATTTTGGGACTGTGTAAGGTTGCCATAGTTTTCATTGTGAGTTTGGGCTATTGATGTACCCTAGTTTTGGGTTGCTGTTGAGTTGTTTTGGCCACGCTAGGGCCAAGAACAACTCTGAGTTGTCTTGTGGACTTGAGTCGTGTTCACCTTTTGTTTGGGGTTGCCACCCGGTTTTCTTTGCCTTCTTCATAGAGCTGTGAATGGATTGTTTTGCTGTGGTTGGCCTTCAGACTATTGAGAGTGGTATTAGAGGCTAGGTATGCTTGAGAAGACTGGTGTTGAGGCCACCAGCTTAGCATTTATCCTTTCCTAGCTCCTTGATGACCTAGTAAACCCTACTGTGTGTGGGTTTGGCTGATTGTGTACCTTGGCTATCTGTAAGCCTGCATTGACCCTTATTCCTTGAGGAATCATGCCCAGCTCAGGGGTGGCAGTGTTGCTGAGATTGATGAGCATGTTGGACTATGGTTGGGTGGAACGTTGCAGTGATGTAGCTAGTTGCAGGGCAAGTTCTTCATTAAACGATAAGTACTCCTGACTACTTCATCCCTGCAATTATATCTATTGTTTCATGTGAAATGATGAACATGTTGAATGCTGGAATGTATATGTTTGCTTTCGCTGAATGTATATGTTTTCTTTTGCTATTACATTTTGGGGCTGTTGTAGCTTTCTTGGGAGTCGTTTTGTCCATGATAGGGCTAAGAACAACTGAGGAGTAATTTTCCCCTATCCAAGCTGTAAATGTTGGTTGACTGCATGCATGTAGTGGCCGATATTCAGACTATGTTGGGAGTAGGGATGAGGGCTTGGTTTGCTTGATAAACTTGGTGTGTTTGGAAACCACATAGATAGAGCTAGAGGGTTGTATTTCTTCTCCACAACCCCTAAATAGCACTGGAAGGGAGGTCAGGGCCTGAGGGACTATGTAGCAAAGAAAGGACTCATTTCCTTGTGTTGGACGTGTGTGGGTGTTCTAGAAGTCAGGCTAGTTCTAGTGTAGGTGTCCTTAGCTCTTCAATTAATTCACCAGCTTAGCATTTAGCATTTCCCAGTTCTTGGATGGCTTGATAAACCCAACTATGTTGGCTTGGCTGATCCATTGTTTTCCTGATAAACCCAATTGTGTTGGTTTGCCATGTTTTGTTACCCTTGGCTATGTGTAAGCCTGCTAGTTCCTTATTCCTTGGAGAATCATGCCCGACTCGGGGGTGGTAGCGTTGCTGAGAGATTAAAGAGCACGCGGGCCTATGGTTGGGTGGAATGTTGTAGCGATGAATCTAGTTGCGGGACAGTTCTTATAAGATAATTATTCTTGCCTAACTTGTGTTTGCAATCATATTTACCATTGATCAATGAGGATATACATGTTGAATGTTGAATTGTATATGAATGCTATGTTGCTTCCGCTGAATATATGTGTGATTATACATCTTAGTATGTTTTATGTTTTTAATCATTTTCCCTCAGTATTATATGTATGTATATGTTCATGGGGCTAGATGCCCAAATGTTTGATGTAAGGAAGCGTCCTCTTCGTCGGTCGAAGGGTCGGGGACGCTACAGCATGGTATCAGAGCTTTGGTTGCAGCATGGGCCTAAATGGGCCATGAAAGGCCAGTTAGAAGAGGCAGGCTGCTAGAGTGTAGCAGGAAGAAATCTGTGAATGATAGAAAATTTCATTGAAGAAAATTTTTCTAAGGGACAGACCGTCGTCGCATCAGAAGACTCATTGGGAAGCCCTTTCGATGCAGTGGGCAGCTAGTTGAGAGGCCATCCAATACATACTCGGCCCTCGATGAAGCTTAGTGGGTTTGATTGGTGATACTTAGAAGATTCCTGAGCTTATGCATCGATAAGAATCAGTGGATCATGTAGCCGATGCAGAACCGGAGAAATAATTTTCTAAGTACTCGTCGAAGAAACTTAGTGGAAGTGGGAGCCGCAGTTTCAGCAGAGATCGTCCAAAGACCACTGAAACGCCGGCTGAATACAGTTAAAGAAACACCCAATTTTGATTTTTGGTGTCGATGGAGGAAAGAGGAATTTGATGAGGGATAGTTAGACGTATCGGCAAAATCTAGAGGATAAATTAGTTGATGCGGCGGCAGGAAAATTTCAAAAATTTGTCTAAGTGTTGAAACCTATCGGCAACGACGGAAGTTAGTTGATGAGATCGCTGATGGACGTCATCGAAAGACATTAGAATATCAGACTGCCGATGAACACTAAAAAAATTTAGTTGTTTGTGCGGTCGCTGTTGCGGCTGGTTAGTGAACTATCCTTTCGACGGATAGAGGCTTCAATCGTCAATGCCGCAGTGATTAGTACTTTCAACAGCCGATGAGAAGAAAATTTGAAATTTTTGTTTAAGTATAAGTTATTAAGGATCAGACCATTGATCGAGAATGTTAAAGGTTTGACAATCCACTGTTGCAATAGTCTAGGACACTATCCACCCAATGTTTAGTAGGTCCAACAACCGATAATGTCTGCGGAACCTGCTGTGAGATCGCTTTCCACCGTTGCGGTTGCCAAGGAGACTAATTGTCCGATGCAATAACATAGCCGATCGCCGACACGGAGGAGGTAAGTTTTCATTTGGATCACCGCAACAACAGGAAGTATAGTGATTTGGATCATCGATGTACAGAGGGTTAGTCCTTCCGAGATAGGCTTGTGGCCGCGGAAGACACAGAAGGTTTATGGGTCGTCATTGCGGAAGCCGAGATAACTAGCCACCCGATGCACAAGACACCTGACCGCTGATGGAGCGCATAGGCTGTTTTCATCGTTGATTAGGTTTGGAGAGTTGGATGCAGATCTGATATAGTGGAAGGAAATAGGTGAACAGTCCTTCGTGTTGCCAATTTAGATCGAAAGTTTGGCGATTTTCCCGCCGAAACATCAAAAAATTAGTGCGGAAGAGACCCGATGAAGAGAAGGAAAATTTGGATTTTCTTTGAAGTGGAAATTTTCTCCGCAAATTCTAACTATTTTAGCAGATTTCAATGGATTTTCAGTGGACTACAGGGCTAAACATGGGGGAGAGGAAAATTTTGTGTTTTAAGCAAAATTATTGTTTTGTGAATTTCCAAAAGAGGAAGGTAAGTAGTTTTGATTTATATTGATGATATGCATCTAACAGTTTTCTACTAACACATTTGCAGAATTATAGACACCTCTAAGAAGCAGTATTCCAGGTAGAATAGTGTGGTAAATCAAGAGGTGGTTCAGCCATGAGAACCCATGATGGGTACGATGCTCGGGATTCCTACTAGCGTGCGAGAGATTCCATGGAAGAAAATGACCGTAATAGAAATGATGACATAGAGTCTAATGGAAGGAGATTCCAAGAGACACCATCAGATGTTGCAGCCACCATGAGAAGCTTGGTTAAATCCCAGGAAGAGCAGCATCAGTTGAATGCTGCTATGTTACAGAGTTTGACAGATTTGTAGAGAAAGATAGATTCTAGATGAGGTACATCAAGACCAGACGGTAGTAAGAGCAACACTAGGAGAAGGAGAAGGACTTCTAGTGGATCATCTGATTCTGAAGAATCCAATGGAGATACAAGTTCACTTTCTCGTAAAAGGAAAAGAAGAAGGCACCATAGGGATCGCTCTCGAGGTGAATTTAGGAAAGCTAAACCTCCTACATTTGATGGTGAGATCAAGACTAGACAAGAGGCTGAAGCTTGGCTTCTTGGGATAAAGAAGTACTTTCAAGTGTGGGATTACTCGGAAAACATGAAGGTGAGAGTTTCCATATTCAAAATGAATGGGAGAGCATCCATTTGGTGGGAACACTTCAGGCAAGTAAATAGGATCAGTGAAAGGAAACTGAAGTGGAAACAGTTCAAGAAATATTTCAGGTAGAAATACCTCTCTGATAGGTATAATGATGACAATATTAAGGAATTCCATGAGATGAGATTGGGACAGCAGACCATGGATGAATATGCAAATAAGTTCTTGGAATTGTTGAGGTATGTCTGGTACATCAGAGATGAAAAAGTGAAGGTCCAGTGGTTTCTGAGTGGATTGACTCAATCTTACAAAGATAGAATTGAGTTTTATGAACCAAGAACTCTAGAAGAAGTGATAAAGAAGGCTAAGTATTGCTATGAGCAAATCAAAGGTAAACCTGATTACCATAAGGCATGGAAGGACAAGAAGAATGAGAAGTTTTATTAACAGAAGAAAGGATTCAAACCTTCTAGATTCAGGAATCAGCAGAAGTAGCCATCCCAAGATGCAAGTAATCCAATTGGAGTGACAGGTGGAAAGCCTAAAGATCCACCACATAATAGAGGACCACTTCAATGTTGGAGATGTGGAGGACCCCACATGCGTCGGACTTTCCCGCTCGAGAATGAGAGTGAAAGGCCAGCTTATAACATTCAGGAAGCAGAAACAGTGGGACAAGTAGCAAGGGAAATCCCTAGAATTTATTTAGCATTGGAGGACCGCCAGGCAGATCACCAGTCAGTTGTGGTTGAAGTGGCAGGTAAGATTGTTGAACAATCTATTTCTATTTTGATTGACCATGGTTCTACTCATAGTTATATCACTCCTAGGGTAGTGGATATTTGTGCTTTTAAGAAGGTCAAGCATAGAAAATCTTGGTTAGTTCAGCTAGCCACTGGGACTAAAAGAAAGGTCAATGAAGTGGTGGAGAAATGTCCATTGGTTATGAATGGATTGATCACTTGTGTAGATCTGAATGTTCTACCACTTGGTTCCTATGATGTTCTCATTGGAATGGATTGGTTAGAAGCTCACAGAGTGAAACTTGACTGTTATAACAAACGTTTTGAATGCATGGACGAACAAGGAAACCCGGTAATTGTGAAAGGTATTTCGAAGGTAATTTCAGTAAGACAGGTTTCAGTAATGCAATTGAAGAAGTTCTGTAGGAAAGGTTGCCAGTTGTATGCAGCTCATATTCTGGAACCAACAGGAGATGAGACTCCTAGGTTGGAGGACTATCAGGTGTTACAGGAATTCAAGGATATGTTTCCTAATGAGATTCCAGGGCTTCCTCCAAAGAGGGACATTGATTTCACCATTGAACTTGTGCCAGGAGCAGCACTAGTGTCCAAGACACCCTACAGGATGAGTACACCGGAGATGCTAGAGTTGAAGATGCAACTGCAAGTGTTATTGGAAAAGACGTATATCCAACTGAGTGTGTCTCCTTGGGGAGCACCGGTTCTGTTTGTGAAGAAGAAAGATGGTACACTCAAGTTATGTATTCATTACAGACAGTTGAACAAGGTTACTGTGAAGAAAAAATATCCTTTGCCTAGGATTGATGACCTCTTTGATCAAATGAGAGGAAAAAAGGTATTTTCGAAGATTGACTTGAGGTCCACCATCAGGTGAGAATCAAGGATGAAGACATTCAAATGACATCGTTCAGGACAAGGTATGGACATTATGAGTTTGTAGTGGTACCATTTGGTCTCACAAATGCACCAGCTATATTTATGTGCCTTATGAATGGTGTCTTCAGTAGGTATTTGGAAAAGTTTGTTCTTGTTTTCCTTGATGGAATTCTTGTTTATTCTAAGAATGAGGAAGAACATGAAGAGCATTTGAGATTGAAATTGCAATTGCTCAGGGAGCATCAGCTGTATGCAAAACTAAGCAAGTGTGACTTCTATAGAGATAGAATACAGTATTTGCATCACATTATCTCAGAAGAGGGTATATCAGTAGACCCTGAGAAGATTGAAGCCATTATGAATTGGCCTACTCCCAAAATATGACAGATGTAAGATCTTTTATGGGACTTGCAGGATACTATAGGAGATTCATTGAGGGATTTTCCAAGGTTGCACATGCCATCACTTCTTTGTAAAAGAAGGGGATAAAGTTCGAATGGACTCTGAAGTGTGAAGAAATCTTCCAGCGGTTGAAGGATCTTTTCACAAGTGCACCAGTATTGAAAGTTACATATCCAAAGAAATATTTTATGGTATGCACCGATGCATGTAGACAAGGGCTTGGAGGATTCCTTATGCAGGACAACCACGTGATATGTTATGAGTCAAGAAAGCTGAAGGAGCATGAGAAGAACTATGCCACTCATGATATAGAGCTTGCAGCCATAGTACATGCTCTCAAGATGTGGAGACATTACTTGATGAGTAGAAGATTTGAACTCAGAACAGACCATTGCGGTTTGAAGTATCTATTTGATCAACCTACTTTGAATGCTAGGGAAGCAAGATGGCTGGATTTTTTATGCGAGTTTGATTTTGAAATCAAGCATATAAAGGGGAATGAGAATAAGGTAGTTGATGCACTTAGCAAGAAGGTACAGGAAATGCATGTGGCATCTCTTAGTATTTTCCAATCAGACTTGAGGGAGCAGATTGTTAATCATGTTGCCGGAGATGAATTATGTGAACAGGTAAAAGAAAAATTGCAACAGCAAAGTCTTGAGAAGAGGTATGAGGGATATAAATTGGAAGAAGATGGACTTCTTACTTATAAAGGTAGAATTTATATTCCAGATGTAGCATATTTGAGGAGAGTTAATGGATGAAATCCATCAAGCTCCGTATTCTGGTCACCCAGGATATCAAAAGACAATTGCTACAGCTAGAAAGCAATTCTTTTGGCTAGGAATGAAAAAGGACATGGCTGAATACATTTCAAGGTGCATGAAATGTCAACAGGTAAAGGTTGAGCATCAACATCCAGCAGGTTTGTTGCAGCCTTTTCCAGTCCTGGAATGGAAATGGGAAGTTATTTCCATGGATTTTATTACAGGATTGTCGATGACTTGGAGACAACATGATTCCATCATGATTGTGGTAGACAAGTTCACGAAGGCAGCACATTTTATACCAGTGAAGTCTACGCACAAGACTGATGACATTGCAAAGATCTTCATGAAGGAAATTTCCAAATTGCAAGGATTGCCGAAGGCAATAGTCTCTGACAGATATGTCAAGTTTACTTCCAATTTTTGGAAGGGGTTGTTTGCATATTTGGGTGCAAAGCTAAACTTCAGTACTGCATACCATCCTCAGACAGATGGGCAGATAGAGAGAGTTAATCAGGTGCTTGAAGATATGCTTCGCATGTATGTGATGGGAAAACCAACCAAGTGGGAAGATTATTTACACTTGGTAGAGTTTGCTTATAATAATGGACAGCAGGCATCCTGGGGATGAGTCCATATGAAGCTTTCTATGGAAGAAGGTGTAGGACACCAGTGACTTGGGATAATCCAGTGAACAGGATTGTGCTTGGACCAGAATTTCTTAAGGAAATGGAACAAGAGGTTGTAAAGATCAGGAAGAATCTGAAAGAAGCATAGGATAGACAGAAAAGCTATGCAGATAAGCATAGGATAAATAGAGAATTCATTGTTGGGGATCATGTTTACCTCAGAGTTAAAGCAAAGAAGAGTTCCTTGAATCTTGGAAGTTGTGCCAAGCTGTCACTAAGATATTGTGGTTCGTTTGAAGTGCTTGAAAGAATAGGTCCTATTGCATATAGACTTGCATTGCTTGCTAGTACTAGAGCTCATAATGTTTGTCATGTCTCTTTGCTTAATAAATATGTACATGATCCTAACCATGTGATAAATTGGGATGTGATTTAGGTGGAACCCGAGGGAGAGTTCCAAATCAAGCCAATGCACATCCTCAACAGGAA
The DNA here is from genome assembly GCA_001517045.1 of Pseudotsuga menziesii. Taxonomy (NCBI): domain Eukaryota; kingdom Viridiplantae; phylum Streptophyta; class Pinopsida; order Pinales; family Pinaceae; genus Pseudotsuga; species Pseudotsuga menziesii. Next base: position 12,987 of record LPNX010453050.1, read on the forward strand.
GGTCACAATGCTCCAGAACTGAGCCATAGGGCAGGTAAAGGTGCAATGGGAGCACTAGGGACTTGAAGAGGCTACGTGGGAACTGGAGGATGCCATGCGATTGGCACATCCATTTTTTTTCAATTTGGCAAAACAATGAGGCTATGCCAGTGTAGCATTTTGTTCAATTTTTTAAAGCACTAAGGATAGTGCTATTGAAAGGGGAGGGGAATGTAATACCCTAGTTTTGACCCCATTTGCATTAATGTATGTGATGTATATATTGTAATGAATCATGGTGTGGAGCCGAAGGCAAAATCCCCACCACCGATTCAGTGGTGTTGTGTTTCAGATACTGGACTGTTACCGATGGTGTATCAGGATATGCAACATACATATTAAGTTGTGGAATCATGTAGCTAATATGCATTCTAATTAAATAATCCAACCAGCTATGTTCACTACAACTAAATTGAGAAGGGCAAGATTCTCATAAGGATAAGGAGGGGGAATGGTAAACCTTAAACCATGGAGGAAAAGGCATGTGTCACCACTCTTTTTGATTTGATCATCTTCCCTTGTCTTATCCAACTACCACTCTAAATTTTCTGCTGAGTAGTTGAGGCAGTTATTGCTGGGGAGTGGAGTGTGGCAGGATTGTCAGTCCTTGCCCACATGCACACTCCACCAGCAAATCGAACCTCACGTTGGGTAGAAGAAGTGATTACGTCGACGATCATTCCACTCTCTCCATAATGGGCTGAGAACACTCCCGCACTCCCCACTCACTCGCCATTTGGGAATTTTCGATCATCCTCTCACAAAGAGACGTCCTATTCCTCACGCAGAGGATTATTTTTTGTTGGGTCTCACGTAATCGAGGAAAATATGTTTTCAGCTGTCATTCACATTGTCCACAGAGTGGTATCGGGTGTGTATTTCATTTGAATTTTGGGATCTAGTTTAAATTTCCCTCATGCACAGGTTGGGAGACTGTTTTTCTTCCCCATTGTGGTCTGTGCAAGTTCCTCGGTGGCTTCGTTGTTCAGGGTGGGCTGTTGTTTCCCCACGTTTGTTGGTTGTGTTTACTGTTACATTTTGGGGCTACTATAGGTTGCTTGGGAGTCGTTTTGGCCACGATAGGGCTAAGAAGGACTCAGGAGTCGTTTTCCCTTATCCAAGCTGTAAATGCTAGTTGAATGCATGCATGCAGTGGCTGGTCTTCAGACTATGTTGGGAGTAGGGATGAGGGCTTGGTTTTCTTGATAAACCTGGTGTGTTTGGAAACCACAAAAATAGAGCTATAGGGATGGATTTCTTCTCCACAACCCCTTAATAGCACTGGAACAGAGGTCAGGGCCTAAGGGATTGTGTAGCAGAGAAAGAACTAATTTCCTTGTGTTGGACATGTGTGGGTGTTCTAGAAGCCAGGATAGTTCTGGTATAGGTGTCCTTAGCTCTTCAATGAGCTCACCAACTTAGCATTTAGCCTTTCCCAGCTCTTGTATGGCTTGATAAACCCAACTGTGTTGGCTTGGCTGATCCACTGTTTGCCTGATAAACCCACCTGTCTTGGTTTGGCATGTTTTTTTACCCTTGGCTATGTGTAAGCCTACTAGTTCCTTATTTCTTGGGGAATCATGCCCAGCTCAGGGGTGGCAACGTTGCTGAGCGATTAAGGAGCATGCGGGCCTATGGTTGGGTGGAACGTTGCAGCGACGTAGCTAGTTGCGGGACAATTCTTATAAGATAAGTATTCTTGCCTAACTTGTGTTTGCAATCATATTTATCGTTGATCAATGAGGATATACATGTTGAATGTCAATTGTATATGAATGTTGTGCTACTTTCGCTGAATATATCTGTGATTATACATCTTAGTATGTTTTATGTTTTTTACCATTTTCCCTCAGTATTATATGTATGTATATGTTCATGGGCTAGATGCCCAGATGTTTGATGTAAGGAAGCGTCCTCTTTGTCGGTCGAAGGGTCGGGGACACTACACATCTGCAACGACGACGCACAATCAGCCAATCTCTTCTGATGTAGTCGCCGAAATTTTTTGCCGTATCGGCAACTTAATCGTCTAATCATCGGCAGCACAATCAACTAATCATCGTCGATCGCCGACGTTTTTATGACTTACAAAAATTTCCAAAAAAATTTCTGTAGTCTTCTCTTCCACCACTTCATCAGCTCAACCATCTCCTATTTTTTGTCGATTGCTAATAGTCAACATCGAAGGTTCTTTCAGCTAAGGGGATCCAGCGTTTCGGCGGTCTTTGGCTGATCTCCGCTGAAACTACAGCTCCCACATCCTGTATCCTTTGTCGTCAGCTGAACCTTAGCAAAATTGTGAAATTTTCAGCCAGTTTTCCTCCATTGGGTGGTCATCAGACTAATTCTTCCGCTACATCAGAATACCTTCTTACTGAGTTTTCTAATGAGCCAATGATTCTGGCACTTAGAAAAATTTGGTGAAAGTTTTCTGTCATTCACCCATTTTCCCTGGTTTCTTCTAGGCTAGGCAACCTGTCTCTGCTAATTGTTTCTCATGTCCCTCCGAGGCCCAAATGTGGAAACATAAGCTCTTTCATTGCATCTTCATGACCCATTTAGGCCCATGCTACAACCTTTTTCTCTGATACCACACTGTAACATCCCCGACCCTCTGACCGGTGAGGAGGACGCTACCAAACAAACAAAAACCTCTGGGAAACTAGCCCCATGAACATGCATATAATGTTGAAAACAAATGCTTAAAACATAAAACATACACCGATACATAATTAGTCATCATACAGTGGAAGCAAACATATGTTCATTCCAGCATCAACATGTTCATCATGATTCATTAGACAATAGATAGTAAATGTAATTGCAGAAGCTAAATGGACAGGATTACTTATCTTATAAAGAACTTGTCCTGCAACCAGCTACATCGCTGCAACGTTCCACCCAACCATAGGCTAGCGTGCTCATCAATCTCTCAGAAACATTGCAACCCCCAAGCTAGGCATGATTCCTCAAGGAATAAGGGTCAAAGAAGGCTTACACATAGCCAAGGTACACAAATCAGCCAAACCCACATAGTAGGGTTTATCAAGCCATCAAGGAGGTAGGAAAGGCTAAATGCTAAGCTAGTGGCCTCAATGGAGAGCTAATAATGCCTACACTGGAGCTAACCCTAACCTCTAAGACATCCACACACCCAACACGAGGAATTAGACCTTTCTCTATTTCACAGTCCCTCAGGACTTGACTTCCCTTTCCAATACTCTTCAAGGGTTGTGGAGCAGAAAGCCAGCAGTCTAACTCTGTCTGAGTGGCTCCAAACGCTAGCTTTCTCAAGCATACCCAGCCTCTAATCCTACTCTAAACAGTCCGAAGACCAACCACTAAACACCTGCAGTAAAATAACCTGTCCACAGCTGTGATAGGGGAAAAACAAATTCTGAGTCGTTCTTGGCCCTATCATGGCCAAAACGAATCACTGTCAACCTACAACAACTCAAAAACGTGAAGGAAACCATAGTCATGAACAATGGAGGGAAAACCACAGTAAACTTCCAGATCAGGGAAAGAACCATGGTCCCGGCTCAACAATGAAGTGACAGAAACATTACACAGTCCCAAAATAGGAGAGAAGTCTGATTCTCAATCCTGGACAAGGGAAAAACAGGTACACAGACCACAAATCCATGAGAATAACACACATACACATAGCCCCTTGGCGTGAATGGCATACACAATCCAATAATGGGAAAGGGAGAACGATCCCAACCACTTATACTATGAAACGAGAACTTTATACTAAGAATGAGAACTCTAGCCATAAAAACGATGATTTTTGCATAAAAAAACACCAAAAACACCCTCTAAATAAAAAAGTGTTGATACCAGTATACACAGTTTTTTTTTCGGGGTAAAAAATAGAGCCCTAGCCTAAACATCCCATACTGTTGTTTACAAAAACTTTAAAATCAACCCATAAATTGCAAAAAAAAAAATCTTCAAGAGATAGATTACAACTTTTTTGAAACTTGTATATTAAGCAAAAACAAATATTTGATAAATAAATTCACCACTCTAACCATATAAAATCAAAGAAATTATGATGTGATTCATAATAAAATCATATATTAGACCATACAAGAAAAAAAGATTCATATAAATATTCAAAAACTCTTTTAGAGTTTCAATTACAAACATCATAATAATAAAAAACATCTAAAATGTTTCATGTAAAATTATTCAAATTCATCCATGGATTCTGACACCCCATCATAATCTATATTTTTTGCAAACGGATGATTAGATATAATAATAAAAATTAAAATTAAAAAAATTAAACCACTAACTCACTAAACCCCCCACAACATTACATTATTATTTTTTTTAAATTTAAAACACCCTCTCCCCAAACCCCCTAATCCCCCAAACAACATTACATTAAGCTCATGATTAAGCTTAATCCATTTGCAGTAAAATCACTTCTAATTCACAATATCAAAGCTACAATTTTACCGTGTATGTTTGTTTATGTATTTCTTCAACTCGTATAGGTTGCACAAACTTAAATATTATTACAATATCAAATGTTGTTATATTTAATACACTTCATACATTCCTTTGGTTCCTCCTAAATAAGTTTGTATTGCACAATGTGATTGTGTGTGGATTTTTCTAGGTCTTAAAGAACTAATGTATATTGTATTAAGGTTTAGACCCCATTACCATTTTCTCTTTAATCAATATTCCAATTGTAGTAAGCTAAAAAATATTCCATCTATTCATCAATCTTACCCTCACTAGGGAGCTAGATCCAATCTCAAATCAAAGTGGAGAAAATCGATTCATTTTGTAAAGACTAGGTTGAGTTGACCCCAATGGAGGTCAAAGGCGACAACTCACAATTATAGGAGCATATGCTCTCTACACCCATTAATTCTTGGCTATAGAAGGTTTTAATCCCCTCCCTTCATGGTGACATGTGGCACTAAAAACTAGTTGCAATAAAAATTTAGTAAAGTGAAAGAATAATACCAATAAATGTTATCACCAAACAAC
>LPNX010453050.1:23616-84383 GCA_001517045.1 Pseudotsuga menziesii
AATGCAAATGGGGTCAAAACCAGGGTATTACAAATAGTGATTAGTAGTTGTCAGCAATTTCTCAAATCCGAAATTCACAAATTCAAATTTGACAACTCATTACCCATACAAACTAGTTTCATAGCCACGAGACTCTTCTCATGAGGTTTGGCTCTTTCGCATGGTAGATTTCGGCCTTTGTCATGGTCTTACCCAAATTGACATGCCCCAAGCAATCTACCTGAAACCTGAACTTCAATCAGCCAAACACTTGGTAAGTCTTGATGCATATAAATTTTTCCATTGCCACAACAATCACTAAAGCATTTTCAGAATTATTAAATTCAAATACTTCCAGCTGTTAGCATATCAATATTACCAAAACCTATTTAGTCACCCAATCATTATCATACTTTGAATTAAAGGGTATAGTCACATCATTTATGCAATTTAAATCAAGTGTTTAGATGCTCCTTACTTCACAAGCGTATCATTTGTACCACCTTTCCCTTCCATAGAGCATTTCCGGAAATCAATCGATCATGACTACCCTCTTCATGCACTTACTATCCTACATTCATAACAGCTCTTGAAATGGTTCCAGAATTGTCATCAATTCATCATTTCAGCCATTAGTTATTTATAATAACTCATGCACTGTCTCTATGCATTCATGCATCGCATCACAACATTTGCGCCCATACTTATGTATGCATATCTATAACATTTACTCATATTTTTCATATGCATCCATTCAATTCATAACTACAATATTTATAAAATCTTTTAATGCATACCCACCCAATGCTACCTTGCATTGACTCAGGAATACTATGCATTCAAACATACCATGCATGGCCTAACTAGGACTAATCCATATAGGATGCATGACTATAATCAAGATCATCAGTGCTTACTTTCCTTGGGCTACTAAGCTCATAACAACATAATACAGGCATGACACCTTTCTCTATGAATGCAGTATAAAATTCAAATACCCACATGCTATGAGATCTCTTGCTGTTACCACTCCATGCAATTGTCATAATTAAACTCTTACCTTCATGGGTCCTACTTACACCCTTGACATTACCAGTTTGGTTGGTCCTTTTCGGGAGATTGTAGAATTTGCTCACCAACTTTTGATTCTGTACTTGTTGCCTTATTCCTTTCTCCATAGGGTTGCTAGTCACATTTGTCAGCATCAGCAATGTATTCAATCACATCCATGTTGTTGTTGGTTTTTCCACTAATGCCAACACCAATGCAATAATTATCATTAGTGGCTCATTATGAATGTATAATTATCACTATTCTTATCAACATGTAATATCCTATGCATGCAAGGCATTTCCTCATACATTTCATGTATAAAACTTGTAATCATAATTAGCAAGACAGGGTCTAAGGAAATTTCCCTTTTCAAGTCCCTCATCCTTGCATGGAACTCCTCTTCCACACAACAGCTGGTTTGAATTCATGATCTTGATACTAACGGATTTGTCCATATTGACAGCAGCACTTTACTTTTCTAAACAATCACTAGCACTTTGCTGGTCCGCATTCAAATTCTGGTGACTCTCCCTTGTTCCCTACTGGATAAGCTTTCCAACGCCTATCCACATGCTTTATTCTATCCTCGGGTGTGAAAACCACACCACTTCTAGAATGATGGAAAAACACACCTCTGTATTTGGTCCCAAATGCTAACTTCAGCCACCTAGGGTTTTCTTCCTTTTCAGTCCTGAAACTGCTGAAAATTCCAATGAGAATTCACTGCAAAACCCATTGGAACACTAGCTGGAATTTGTTGAAAATTCCACTTGAAAACCCCAAAATTCCTTTTTCCCAATCGAACCTTTTTCCAACTAAGTTTTCGATGTTTCGGTGGCCAAAAGCTCTAGTTTTCCTTGCTGCTCATCAACAGTCTGTTCATCTATATTTCTCTGGCATATCGGACCTGTAGTGGTCTAAGCTTCCAAATTTCATTAGCGGGTTGCTCCTCTATTTGCTTTCGTTGTAATCATCTAACCTTTCGAACTAAATCGGTGATGAAACCAACTTATGTGCTGCATCGACGGTTGGGTGCTTTATGCATCGGGAGGCTAGTCATCTTGGCTTCCGCAAAGGCGGCCAATGAACCTTCTAGGCTTTCTGTGGTTCAAAATCTATCGACAGTCGGATACTCCAAGCACTACCACGTTGGAAATTAGATCCTCTACCCGTCGGGTGTCTAGTTCTCTAATATTTCACAATGGCGGGCAGCAAACTAACTAGAGTTCCCGCGGCCATGACTTTTTCAATGGTCGAAATGACTAGAAACTGTAATCTTTCGATTGGTAGACGGAAGCACTAACTGCCACGGCGTCGAGAGGTTAGTCCTCTAGGTAGCCACAACAACGGATGGACAATCATCTAATTCTTTTGACTACCATCGACGATGAATATATCTAACTTCCAACGATCAAATCGACTGATCCCCACCGTCGTTTCAGCGACCTCATCAACTAAGTGTCGTCGATCCCTTCAACTGATCTTCGTCGATCACCGATGACCAACACTTAGAAAAAATTTTGAATTTTCTTCTGGAATCGGCTCTTCCTTCAACTAACGTTTGCCGATCCACTTCACTAGACTCAACAGCTTCATATTCTATTTGTCGACGATCCCAACAACTATTCATCGGTGATCCCAACAACTAAATGTTTCTGATCGTCGATGATCTTGTGCCTTAGAAAATTTCGGAAATGTTCCACCTTGTCTTCCACTGCATCGAATGTCGGAGCAACTATTCTCTGTGGCATCGACGATCGAGGACTCTATCCATCGGAAGGATAGTCCACTAGCCAACCACAATAGTAGATGCCCAATCAACTAATTTTATCTGACGTATTTCATTGGAAACTTCATCATCTAATCATCGACGATGCGATCAACTAATCATCACCGATCGTCAATGATTTCATGACTTAGAAAAATTTTCAAAATTTTTGCTTCACCATCGCTGTCAGTGGTTCAAACCACCATCCTCTTGTCCCTTGCACCAATGTTTTGATGCTCACATCCTCTAAGTTTCGTCAACCAATCTGCTAGACTTCATCGACAGCTCGTCGACAACTTGAAAGCATTGCAGTGAAATTTACTTCAGGGACCTTCGGCTGTATCGGCTCCCCCTTCCACTAACCTTTTCTGATGGCCGATGGGTACTTAGAAAAATTCTTACAATTTTCTTCCTCCGTCATCGTAACATTGGCTAGTCATTCTACTAAATTTATTCATTGTCAGGGTCTTCTATATCGGACGGCCGTCAGACTGATCTGTCTGCCTCATTGGAAGGGCTTCCCACTGAGACTTTTGATGAGTCGATAGCTTGATACTTAATTTTTTTTTTTCAAAAATTCTTTTTCACCTTCCCTCATCGGATGGCCTTCTGACTACAATTTCCGATGTGTCGAAGGGGCTTCTCACTGAGTCCTCTGATGGTCCGATGGTTCCAATACTTAGAGAAAATTTTCAAATTTCTCAAAATTCTCTTGTCATGCACAGATTCCTTCTGATCTCTGTTGGGTAGAAGGAAACTTACCTCTGTTAGCTGACCTTTCATGGCCCATTCAGGCCCATGATGTAACCTTTGCTCTAATACCATACTATAATGTTTTCGACCCTCTGACCGGTGCGGAGGATGCTACCAAACCATCAAAAACCTTCGGGCAGATAGCCCCATGAACATAAACAGGCATATAATGCTGAAATATAAAGCTTAAATCATAAAACATACTAAGATGCCTAATCCTTCATATACATAGTGGAAGCAAATATAGATTCATTCAAGCATACCACATGTTCATCATATTCATTAATCAGTAAATGTGAATGTAGAGACAGAATAGTCAAGAATACTCATCTTAAAAATAATTCATCCCGCAACTAGCTACGCCACTGCAACGTTCCACCAAACCATAGGCCAGTGTGCTCATCAATATCTCAACAACACTACCACCCCTGAGCTGAGCATGATTCCTCAAGGAATAAGGGTCAAAGCAGGCTTACACATAGCCAAGGTACACAAATTAGCCAAGCCCACATAGTAGGGTTTATCGAGCCACCAAGGAGCTAGGAAAGGCTAAATGCTAAGTTGGTGACCTCAATGGAGAGCTAAGGACGCCTACACCAGATTTAACCTAACTTATAAGACATCCACACACCCATCAACAGGAATTAGTCCTTTCTCTGCTTCACAGTCCCTTAAGCCCTGACTTCCCTTTCCAATACTCTTCGGGGGTTGTGGAGAAGAAAGACAATAGTCTAACTCTACATGAGTGGCTCTAAACATTGGTTTTCTCAAGCATACCCAGCCTCTAATCCTACTCTCAATAGTACGAAGACCAAACACTGCATACCGCAGCAAAACAAAAAGTTCAAAGCTCTGTGAAGAAGATGAAGACAACAGGGTGGCAACCCCAAATGAAAAGGTGAACACAACTCAAGTCAGCAAGACGACTTAGAGTTGTTCTTGGCCCTAGCATGGCCAAAACAACTCAGCAGAAACCACATAAGGTACTTGCATACACAGTAACCCAAAAAAATAGGGGAAGAACAACAGCCCCCAATCTCACAATGAAAACAATGGCAGCGTTACACAGTCCGCAAATGGGAAAGAAACCAAACTCCCAGCATAGACAGGGGAAAACATAAATAGAGACCATAATAAAAAACATACATAGCCACAATCAGCAAGGAGACATACAGCTACAATCGAAACTGGTATGGGACACACATAGGCACACAGCCCTGAGCGTGAATGGCTCCTGCACCCAAAAATCCCGAGTGATAGCCACGATTTCTCCTGCTCTCTGCATGAGGAAACCAACGTAGAATTCCTGTGAGTGAGAAGGTGAGAGAGAACAACTCTCTGTGTGTGGATGAACAACCAATGGAGAATCCCCCAAAACGGTGTGTAAGAGGAAGCAGACCTCCCTGCGTGAAGGGAAAAACTTATACAAACCACAATCCTCCAAAAAGAATGGAGAGTCAACCCATTGCCTGCATGAGGGTAACAACGAAGCTCTCCTCGCCTTCCCGTGAAGAGAATCCCCCATGTGAGGATGGACCAGACCCAAAACAATGGAATAACGAAGAAAGTGGAAAGGGTGGGGAGAAATGGAATGTCGCTTCTCTGACCCCAGCGACATGAAGAGGAAGAATCCACTGGTGGAGTGGGCACATGGGCAAGGACTGGCAGTCCTACCACACCCACCACTACTCAGCAATAACTGCCCCAACTAACAAATAATGGAAGTTTAAATGGGTGGTTGACACATGGTAAACTCCCAATGATCTCCACGGGTTGGACAACACCCCCCTTAACCTCAGGAAATCATGCCCTTTTCATTTAACGTTGCACCGTCGTAGCTAGTTGTAGGTTTATTTTAATTGATGTGCATATTTACATGATGCCCAAAACTATAGTGTGCCAGATACCATGATATACCATTGGCAATTATCCCTATTACCGAAACATACACAGTGAAATCGATGGTGAGGCTTTTGCCTTTAACTCCACACTATGATTAATTACAATAGATACATCAGGTATCTTTTAATGCAAATGAGGTAAAAACCGGGACATTACACTTTGAAGTCGATGAGGCTACTTGGGATAATGAAGCCACCATGGGAAAGGCTTACCCTGCCTTGTTTCATGATGTCATTCTGAGTCCCTAGAACATAAGGTATGGTGTTGTTCTAAGCAGGGACATGCGTAATATCCCAAATTTAGACCTAACACTTATGGCATGAGCCCCATTGATTATGATGTTACCTTGATGTTTTATTTTGATATATTGGGTCAAATACCCCACTACATATGAACATGATGATTTGTTTGATATATTGGGCATAAGCCAATTGCATATGATATATATATATATATATATGTGTGTGTGTGTTGGGCATGGAACCTGAAGCACGTGTTTGATGAGATGTTTTTTGTTGAGCGAGGAGCTCTGGAGCACATGGGTAAATTGATGCTTTGTGTTGAGCAAGAAGCTCTGGAGAACATGAGTACTTATATTTGTGTTGAGTGAGAAGCTCTACAGCACATGCATTTTGAGACATTTTTGTTGAGCATGAAGCTCTGGAACACATGAAAAGATAAATTGGAAGTGTTGGGCATAAGCCCTGGAGCCTTCCATGTTGATGTTGAGCATAAGCTCTGGAACAATGGATCCTTGGCCATTGTATCTGTAGGTGTATCCTACAAGTACATCCTAGCATTCATGTTGAGCAAGGAGCTATGGAATGGCACTAATTTTGTAAATCTGTATTTATAGCGTTGAGTATGGGCTCTGGATAAGCGCTAAGAGTTACTAAAAAGAATTAATGATTCCTGAGTGAAAACAACTTGAGTAAAATATTGATCTTATCTAACTTATTTATAAGTGATTAAATGAAATCTTGAATTGATGTATCTCATCAAGTACCAAAGAACTACCATGTTATACGAGGGAATCCAACATGCAAGGATGTTTAGAGTTTATTCAGAGCCCATACTCAACGCTAAGAAACATGGAGTTACAACTTAGTGTAATTTCAGATCTCCTTGCTCAACACTAATGCTAGGATGTATTTGTAGGATACACCTAGGGATATAATGGCCAAGGATCCAATGTTCCAGAGCTTATGCTCAACATCGACTTGGAATTCTACAGGGTTTATTCCCAACACTTCCAATTCTTATCTTTTCATGTGATTCAGAGCTTCATACTCAACACAAAAGGTTTCATAACTCATGTGATCCAGAGCTTCTTGCTCAACAAAAACATCAAATACTCATGTGCTCCAGAGCCTCTCTCTCAACATAAACAATATCAAATACTCATGTGCTCCAGAGCCTCTCGCTCAACACAAACATCAAATACTCATGTTACCCAGAGCTTCTCGCTCAACACAAAAATCAAATACTCATGTGCCTCGGAGCTTGCGCTCAACACAAATATCCCATCAATTATGTGCTTTAGGGTCCACGCCCAACACATGAAATCATATACATAAAGCATATGAATTTATCTTACACCTAATATATCAAACAAATCATCATTCTCATGTGCTATGGGGTCTTATTCCCAATATACAAAATAAAACATCAAAGCAACATCACATACAAAGGGACTTATGCCCATAGGTGTCAGGTCAAAAATTCAAGATATTACATCCCTCCCCGCTAAGAACAACACCGTCTGTGGTGTTCTAGAGAGTAGGAGTGAAATCATGAAACAAGGTGGGGTAACACTCTCTCATGGTGGCTTCATTCTCCTAAGTAGCTTCATCGACCTCAAAGTGCTTCCATTGCACTTTCAACTAGACTATGGTGGGCTTCTTGAGCTGCACCTCTCTCTTTTCCAGTAAATGAAGGGGTTCAAGTACAAACTCCCCTTCAAGTTCCACCTATAACAAGGACCAATCAATCACATGTTTAGTATCATATACATATTTCTTTAATAAGGATGCGTGGAAAAAATTATGAACTCTTATGTGAACAGGTAAAGCTAGTTCATATTCCATTGGCTCTCTATTGGCTAGTATCTCAATGGGTCCACAAAATCTTGGTGCCAACTTTCTGCACCTCCCCAATCTCAATGAGCTTCTATTTGCTTTTAATTTTAGGTAAACATGGTCGTCTATCTAATAATATTTATCTCTTCTCTCTACCTGATAGTCTTTATCTTAATATTTTCTTTTCTTTTCTAAGTATGGGGTCTGAATAAAATAAAATAAAAGATAAATATTATCAGATAGGCGACCCGTTTACTTAAAAGTAAAAGCAAATATAAGCTCACCGAGCTTGGGGAGTGCGGAAAGTTGGCACCAAGAGTTTGTGGACCAACATTCATTACTCATAGTGGAAATTATCATAAAATAAACTAGAGAACAGTCATACAAGAACATAGGTTCAGAAAGTTAGAACGATCTCACAGTTAATGAAACACAGCTGAAAAAAAAATAGTTCCCCTTCAACATTGTTCATTTCATCACATTTGAACATTCCACACAACACTTTATCCAATAGGCAAAATTGTAATTATATTATTGCAAAACGAAATAGTTCCTCTTACAACAAGTTTTTCACAAGGAGTCACTGGGAAAAAGCCCTTATTCCCTCTAACTTTCGTATATTTATACAAAAACCAGCCACAACCTTTGAGTTTTCCCTCAACTGTTTTAATCTCATAGTTTTGTCATTTTGTGAATGCTCATGATTCAGACGTTATGTTTCAGATAAACACTTTCATGAAAACAGGACCGACTTGGTAACCGACGAACTATCCAAGCCTAAGCCTTTGCTCTCAATGATTATGCTTCGTAGTTCGATGGTCCTTTTGATATCATGTCCACCTCAGAATTTCATTTTCTTCTTTATGCTTCAACTTTTCCTTTCTTTAGCCAATTTCCCCTTTTGCAACAATAGTCATAAACTAAATATAGAGAATCTCCTAGGTTTTCCTGCAATCAAACGAATAGCTCATCATTCATCCGAACTACCTTCAACAAACATAAACCAAACTACCGATCAAACCAGCGTTAAAATTAAAATTGGGGCTGCGTTTTTTAACGTGAAAATCTCAACTTGATAAAAACAAAGCATATCTCACCATTCATGGAACCAGTTACAAGTTCATAACAATGGCAAGAAAACAATCAGGAAAAGGGCATATAAAACTCCCCATCGACGAATCAGAACACTTGACATCAGTCGGTTAGTTCTCTAGAATGCCGCAATGGAGGGTGGCCCATGGTCTAGGGGTTCCGGAGAAAAAACCAAATGTCAGCGAGATAAACATTAGAAGAGAGCATCTAAACGTTAAAGATAATATCTACTACAACATCGAACGGTTAGTACGCTACATAGCCACAACGGCAGAAGTTATACGGTCTAAAATTTCCACAGACTAATCAATCGGAGAAAAATAGAACAAAACATCGGCGAAATAAAAGTAGTGTGGCGGACAGTTAGTCTACTCTGGATCCACAATGGTGGAACAAACCTTGACCAAACTTCGACAACAATAAAACAACATGAAATTTGCTAAGTTCCACAGTCCAAAGCATTTGCAGACACAAACAATTTCCCAAAAAGCAAGGAAACAGCTGGCCTCAAACAATCCAAATGTGTAGCAGAGTGGAAACAAAATGGTCTTCAACAAAATCAACAAGGAGGGTCTAATTTTTTTTAGAAATTTGGGAAAACATTGCAGCTGCAACAATTGGCACCTAACTGGTGAACCCAGGTCTCTGAACAAACTCTTCCTTAAGTAACAGACTGTTTAGCAGTAAAACCGACATGTTGAATCCTTCTAGATGTCTATATTTCCATAATGGAAAATGTATGTACTTTTAATCATTGATGATAGTCCAATTTTAGGAAAATGGAACCCAAAATATCAAAGTCAAGATAACTCTTTTGAGGCTAAGTAGATGAGTTTCATTTTACCCCTGTCCTTGGGTAGCTTCCAGCTTAGACACCAAAGGATTGTAACACATGGTAAATAGAAATATTCATGTGTTCCTCATTCCCATGCCATTTGGCACTTTTGTGTGTTTGCGGACCTATTGTCCTTTTCAGTCCTCCTCATGCCTTTCTTTTTGAATTTTATTCAGTCTCTTCTATCCATAGTGCCCTTTTGTGTGAGAGATGCATTTTATTTCAGCTCATGGATAGAGAAGAACTTTTGGCAATCAGTACTCATGATTCAGTACTTTGTTTCGATAAATATTGCTTTCTTAGGAGTTTTGACTCTTATCAGCCTTTTAGCTTTCAATTTTTTTTATTTTTATTTTTGGCATGGGATCATTTATATATAATATACTATTTACCCTGCTTCTTTTCCATGGGTCTTTTGCTATCACCCCCTAGGACATTTTTAGATGTGAAATGGATGGAGCCTCGAAATAGTATTCTAGACCTTTTGATCCTGAGTTATTTTACAGGGATTACACCAAACTTCAATGTGTTCATAACCATTTAGGAAAACCACTTACTATAAGAAATTTCATCAGATTCAAACAATAAGATACGGTCTAATACCCAAAGATCTCAATTAATCCAGAACTTTGATGCTTTCCATGCAACCAAAAGTTTGCCTATTTTATTGAAAACAAAAGAAATCTAAACTAAAAACAAAAACAAACAAAATGAAATAAATTAGAGTAAACAACCAAATCAAATTATTTATGTACAAAATAAGAAACAAAATTAGGAAAAATAAGGTTTGAGAACTAAACCATTAACTAGTAAGTTCTCTTCCTACCCCTGCAAATCTTGCAATTTGTAGGTTGAGGGGCCAAGTTTTGCTGCAATCTAAAAAGGGCCAACCCATAATTGTTGGAACTTAGTGTGCTTTCCCTTTTCCTCATGTGGGTGATCCCACTTAAGAACTAGGTCTCCCTATCAGCCCAAAGAGCATTTGGTAATGTTGAATGCCAACTTCTCTGGTTTTCTATCACAGTCTTTTTTAAGATTCTAATCAGATTCTTGTTTGTAGATTTTGCCAAACCATTTCCTTGTGGGTAATAATTTGCAGAATAATGCAACCTAATTATTTTTTCATGAGCAAATGTAGTTAATCTAATAGAGGAAAAATAAGTAGCATTATCGAAAACTAGAGAAATTGGAACCCCAAACCTGGTCATAATATGATCTTGCAAGAAGTTCATGACTGCATATTCATTCACTTTATGCAATGGAATGGCTTCGACCCATCGAGTGAAGTAATCGGTTTCCGTCAAAATATACTTGTGTTGCAAGGAAGAATTTGGTTTTATCTCTCCAATGATATCAATTCCCCATTGCTCAAACAGTTCTGTTATCACCACGGGATTTAATGGTCCTGCTGCTTTAGCTTGTCTTCCTCCACACCTTTGGTAGATATCTCACTCTCTGACATGGGCATGTGCATCCTTGAACAGTGTGGGCCAATAGTATCTGGCTCTGAGGATTTTATGGGCTGTCGTATCTCTGGAAAAATTCCCTCCAGCAGGCCCATCATGTAACTCTATCATGACCTTCCTCGCATATTCTTTCTCTAAGCACCTAAGAAGAACTCCATCATAATTATTCCTGAACAATATTCCTTCAACGATCTGATATGAAGCTGATTTGAGATGTAGTGCTCTTCTTTTCTTGGAATTCCAATATTCTAGTAACAATCCCTCTTGAAGGTAATGCACAAGGTCTCGATACCAGGAGTCTGGAGCTGTGAAAAGAGGACATACATCCATTAAATGTAACTTAGCTTCATTTTCCCAGTTATTTTCTTCATTGTCTTTACTTTCAATCATTAGTTTGCACAATCCTCGCCCTTTAACTATGGAGGCTGGCTTGAATTTGAGGTCATACTCTTATAAAGCTGTTACCCAGTTGCCTCTTCTTTCTCCTAATTCATTTTGTATGAAAAGAGACCTCACAGCTGGGTGTGGAACTATTACCTTTGTCCGGTTCTTAAGTATATACGGCCTAAATTGTTTTACCGCTTTGAAGACTGCGTAAGCTTGTTTATCCACAGCTAGGTAATTCAACTCAGACCCTTGTATACCAATGCTCATAAATGATATGGGGAACTCATCTCCCTGATCTTCCTTCTAGGTAAGCACCGTTGCTAGTGAATCGTCAGATGCAAAAGTGTACATAATAAAATATTTCTCAAAATCTAGGATTTTGAGGGAGGGCGCATGTGCAACAGATGTCTTTATTTTACTAAATGCATTCTTCTGTACATTATTCCACTTGAATTGTACACTTTGTTTCACCATTTGCTGCAAAGGTTTAACAATTTGAGCGAAATTTGGCACAAACCTTTGCACGAAATTTATTGTCCCCATAAATGATTGCATGCCTTTGTTATTATGGGGTAAGGGAATCTGTTCAATAGCTTTGATCCTCTCTGGGTATATGGAGATCCCCTCCTTAGAAACCATGTGACCCAGTAGCTTTCCTTCTATAACAACAAACACACACTTTTTGGGGTTCAGCAAGATACCATATTTTCAGCAACACTCAAAAATATGTTTTAGATGAAATGTGTGTTCATCTCTCTTCTTTGAAAAGATTATGATGTCATCGAGGTATACTACAACACTACGGCTGATCAAACCGTGAAAAGCTATGTCCATAGCCCTCTGGAAAGTAGCTCCAGCCTTTATGAGTCCAAAGGGCATCCTTCTATAAGCAAAATTCCCCCATCATGTTTTGAATGTAGTTTTAAGTCTGTCTTCTTCAGCTGCTAACACTTGATTGTAGCCAAAGAATCCATCTAATAAAGAAAATAGCTCAAAACCTGAAACCATTTGCAATATTTGTTCCATGGGTGGGACTAGATAATTGTCTTTATCCGAAGCGCGATTTGAATTTCTGAAATCCACACATAGTCTAATTTCTCCATATTTCTTTCTTACTGGTACCATATTTGAAACCCATTTCGAGTGTCTAACCTTGAAGATGATTTTAGCATCCAACAATTTCTTTACTTCATTCTGAATTAGAGGCTCCAGTTTTGGATGCGTTTTCCTCAAAGGCTATTGATAGGGATTGACTCTAGTTCTGATAGGGATAACATGCTGAATAATATTGGTGTCATATGTCTTCAGATCTTCATATGTCTAGGAAAAAACATCTTTGTATTGTTTGAACATACAGACGAACTTATTTTTTTCACCTGGATAGCAACATTTTCCCAAATTCACATATTTAGGCTCAATTTCAGTCCCTAAATTAATCAACTCGAATTGTAGAGACGAGCTATGAGTCTTAACATTTACTGGTATTCTAAATTTGTTGTTTAGATCAAACATCCACTCTAAAGTCCTGAGTCCTTTAGGAATAAAATTGTCAAATTTTAGCTCAGCTTGATGCTCTTCATCATCAATGATTGCCCCTTTGAAAATCTCATCATTTTTCAAACATTCTAGAATCTGTTGATCATCATCAAAAACTTGTAAATTGGTGATCGTGTCTGGAACCGAAGGCCTAAAAAGTAATTCAATAGAACACCTGTTATTAGAGGGTACAAGCCTTGCAGTTGAGGTAGCTAACAAATGAGCTGCTGCATTTTTTAGTCTAGGAATCGATACAATATTAAATGCATAGAAACTTTTAAGCAAATCCCACACTTCATTCTGATAAGCTTTTAAATGAGGTGAATACGTTTTACAATTATTTCAGAATCCCCATACACTTTTAGATTTTCTACTTTCAATTCAATTGTTTTTCTCAGTCCCTGAACTAATGCTTCATACTCGACTGTGTTATTGGTGCATTCAAACTCTAACCTGTTTATTTTTCTTAGGATCAATCAGGACACAGCCAGCTCCTGATCCTTCCAAAGTTTTAGACCCATCAAAGAAAGGCATCCAAAAATCGCCTACCACTACTGTACATGAATCTACATCTACAGCTAAGTCTACTATTTTACAATCAATTTCATCATCCTGTGAAAACCAAAAGAGATAAGGCTAAGTATCTAATGTACCGTTGGCTTCTTTCGCTTGATAGTTTCTCGGTTCTAGCTCAATGAAGTAATTTCCCAAAACAGAATTCATTGGTTCATTCTTACCTTCTAACTGAGTGACATTTTGTTTCATGTAGGGCTCTCTTAAAAATTTAATTTGATTTGGGCTTCCTTTATAAGGTAGCCATAGATGTGACCAATCTGAAGCAAAATATCCATTCAACTTTGCTGACCAATCTCTACTCAAAAGAAGTCCATAAGCCTCAGGTATGTCTACTACTACAATATCAATGAATTGACATACCTTATCATCTGAAGATAATCAAATGAGAACATCCTCCATTTCCCCAATTACCTTCACATTGGTTCTGTCCAATTGAATGACCTTCCAGGTAGATGGTTTAGGCTGTCCATTTATCTTCTTGCAGACTGACAATGGCATAACATCTACTGATGCCCCTGAGTCTACTAGATAGTTGTGCACATTGTGGTTGAAAATATCAAAAGTAAGGATAAAAGGTGGAGTCTTGCATTTATGCTTACCTCCCATACTTACTTCACCAATTTCTTCTTCTTGGGGCTAATTGTCGGTGGGAAGCTTCTACTCTGGTATTTCAAGTGCTTTCAATAACTTTTCTTTCTGCTGCGGCACATTACACATCTCAAATAACAAAATATCCGCCTTTACCCTTTTGATATCCTCCACGATGTTGTAATCCATCTTATGTTCTGTGAGATTCATTTTCACATTATTTATCTTCTCTTCAATGGGCTTAGCATGCATGTTGATCTGCTTCAAATTTTGACTGGTAATGGTGAACTCCGGAATTTTATCAACTGAGGTGTTTTTTCGAAATTTCTTTACATTCTTTTGAAGTCTCTTAATCTTCGGGAGTATAAGACTGTTTTCTTTAATCAACCCTTGAATTCTCGTTGTCACATTCATTTCCGAGATATCTTCACATATCGGGTCCTTTTCTTCTTTGGTATCAAACAATGATACACAGTCCCATAAAACCATGGCATCATCCTCTTGTTTTTCTATTAATTTATTGTTATGTTTTCCCTCTTCATCATTATCCTCAGTTAATTTGGAATCCAACAGCTGATTCATTACCAATGTCATTGAATTTATCCATTGAGGACAATTTTTTTTAGAATGGGGTTGTTGGTGAAAAGTGCAAAAGTTATCCATCCCTACCTCTGTTAAGTTCATCGATGCAGGACTGAGCGGAGGGCTTATAGAACTTTTGGGATTCCTTTTCCTTTTCCAAGTTTATTATTCTGTTAGAGATCTTCTGCATCATCTTTTCCATTCCTTTGAAATCATGTGATTGTTCCTCTTTAGGCTTAGTAAATAACAAAGCTTTCTTCCCAACATTTTTTTCCCCTGACCGCTCAGGATAATCTTCGATGCTTTCCTTTTCAGCCTCTACTCTCTCAGCTTCTTCATAAGTCTATGCTAGTTAGGTTTGGCTTTAATTTTGGCAAACATGGCCAACTCGAGCCCTAGAGCTGAAGTATAATACTTAATCAGAACTTTATCCGAGGGCTTATGAATTTCAGAAATTTTTTTAAGATAGGCTGCAAATCTTTGGGTAAAACTATGCACCTTTTATTTTCTATCTTTCTTTAAAGCGCACAATCATTTCATGAGAGCCGAATGAGTTTTTTGGGTTGCATATTTGCTTCTAAATATCCTTTCAAAGGTATCCCAATCTAGGATAGAGTTTGCAGAAAAACCAAAATACCATGAGGCTGCTGCTCCTTTAAGGGTATGTGGAAAAAGTCTCCAGACTATGTCTTCGTTTTCTCCAACCTTTAACCCTTCTATGGCCAAGTAGAAAATTTGCAAATGGTCATCTACTAAAATCTTCTCATTTGGATCAAACTTGGGCAGCATCTTCTCAAAATATTGAGGTAAGTCATGCAACGGAGGTGCTAAGTTTAGAGGCGATCTGGCTTTCCAAGTAGGTGGTGGATTTGGTGGGTTAGGTGGTTGATTCACATTTACGCCTGCCATGAGTCTGGGTGGAGAGTGAGGAGGTGAGAGAATAGGAGTATGCAAAGGAGAACAGTAAGGTGTGCTTGGGCCTACTTGATTCAAAGGCTAAACAACTTCCTGTAATGCTACTTCTACTAACTCTTCCAAATCTCCAACCAACACTGAATCTTCCAAGATGGGACGGTCTTTCTTCTTGTATTCTCTTCGGGGTAAATCAGGGATAGTGGGTAATCCTCCAATACTCTTTACATAGGCCCGTGTATGTCTTCTTAAATCATTTACTACTTGGTTATCCACAGAAAACAAATGTTCTCTATTCTCTTCAGTATTCGGATCAGGAAATAAATTGCTTTCAAAACTATCACTGGTGGAGTAACTTCGAGGAAATGGATTTCCCCGGCCAGCCATGCATTGGTGGCCCTCCTTCTAGCGCCAAAAACTATTGAGGCCTGGAAAATTGCAGGAAACAATAGAAAGGGATTCTCCCCAGTCAACGTTCCCAACTATCCTGTGACTGTTTGGTATGGGGAATCCGTCTGGTTTGCGGTCCGACTATCGCAGGTCAAGTAACAAAAATAAAGGGTTTTACCAGTTGCAGCCTAGTCCACTGTGTATATTTTTGTATTTTTAACTTTAAATATGGCATGAAAATATCTATCTAACATGCAGATTGATAAAGAATATGAGGAGCGGTCACAATGTGATGCGCAGGTTCTTACCTCTCATATTAAACCCTCTCGCATCTAAATCACACACACAAAAAAAACAAGACTAACTAAGCTATCACTAGGGAGCAAGATTATGAATTAATGAGTAATGTATTACTACTCATATGTTAAGATAAATCACAGATAGTTGTTCTTAGAATCAAAACACATAAACATGGATAGAGATATGCACAACAAGATAGCTCGTCGTTTGTTAAAACATTCATTACTTGCAGTGGAAATTATTATAAAATAAACCAGAGAACATTCATATAAGAACACAGGTTCAGAAAGTTAGAACGATCTCACAGTTAATGAAACACAGCTGAAAATGAAATAGTTGCCCTTCAACATTGTTCATTTCATCACATTTGAACATTCCACACAACACTTTCTCCAATGGGAAAAATTGTAATTATATTATTGCAAAACTAAATAGTTCCTCTTACAACAAGTTTTTCACAAGTCTCACTGGGAAAAATCCCTTCTTCCCTCTAACTTTCATATATTTATACAAAAACCAGCCACAACCTTTGAGTTCCCCCCCAACCGCTTTAATCTCATAGTTTTTTCATTTTGTGAATGCTCATGATTCAGACGTTACGTTTCAGATAAACACTTTCATGAAAACAGGACCGACTTGGCAACTGACGAACTTCCCAAGCCTAAGCCTTTTCTCTCAACAATTATGCTTTGTAGTTCAATGGTCCTTTTGATATCCTGTCCACCTCAGACTTTCATTTTCTTCTTTATGCTTCAACTTTTCCTTTCTTTAGCCAATTTCCCCTTTTGCAGCAGTAGTCATCAACTGAATATAGAGAATATCCTACGATTTTCCTGCAATTAGACGAATAGCTCATCATTCATCTGGACTACCTTCAACAAACGTAAACCAAACTACCAATCAAACCAGCGTTAAAAGTAAAACTGGGGCTGTGTTTTTTAATGTGAAAATATCAACTTGATAAAAACAAAGAATATCTTTCCATTCATGGAACCGGTTACAAGTTCATAACAACGACGAGAAAACGATCAGGAAACGGGCATATAAAAATCCCCATCGGCGAATTGGAACACTTGACATCGGTGAGTTAGTTCACTGGAACGCCGCAATGGCAAGTGGCCCGTGGTCTAGGGGTTTCGGAGCACAAACCAAACATTGGTGAGATAAATATTAGAAGAGAGCATCTAAATGTTGGAGATCAGATCTACTACAGCATCGGACAGTTAGTACGCTACATAGCCGCAATGGCGGAAGTTATATGGTCTAAAATTTCTGCAGACTAATCAATCGAAGAAAAATAGAACAAAACATAGATGAAATAAAAGTAGTGTGGCGGACAGTTATTCTACTCCGGAGCCGCAACGACGGAACATAATCAGCCCATGGCTTCTGATCAAAGCCAAAACATTCCGGAAAACATCACAAAGCAGAAAATTTGAAACAATAAAACTGCGCGATCGGCGAAAGAGACAACTAATTATCGGTCCAATCTCTATTTGTCCTCCGAAATAGCGGCGACTAAAACTTCCATTTCAAACCTTGACCAAACTTCAACAACGATAAAACAGCATGGAATTTGCTAAGTTCCAAAGTCCAAAGCATTTGTAGACACAAACAATTTCCTGAAAAGCAAGAAAACAGCTAGCCTCAAACAATCCAAACGTGTAGCAGAGTGGAAACAAAACGGTCTTCAACAAAATCAACAAGAAGGGTCCAATTTTTTTTAGAAATTTGGGAAAATGTTGCAGCTGCAACAATAGGTCAAATCCTCTTTCTCTGGACTGAACCTTTGTTTCCAAGGTTTCCAAAAAAGTTCTGTAGAGTTGAAGAAGTACGGTCCTCAATCAAAGATTCTATTTCTATCTTCGACGTTCAAGAAAACAACCGTGAAGAAACCATTGGCCCCCAAATGGAGGTTGTACTGTCCCAGGGGTTTCCAGGTGGCATTAATCCACCATAGGAGGGATTTCTCTAAGGGCCATATCCCTACGAATTTACCAATGAGTGCGTGATCCTTCATGTGTTGAATGTGTGAACGGATACCTTCAACTTGGATTTGCAGAGTGAGGACTTATATTTCTTTTGGAATGCATTTTCCTATGCCTTTCATGGTAGACACTCCTTTGTTTTTCCTATCTTCCCCTTTGTGATTTCCTACCATTTTTGAACTAGATGCATCCTATGAGTCTGCGTCTAGGTTGTCGTCTGCTCTCTCTATTTGGGAGGGATTTGAGTCCCCCCCTGGGTTCCCCCATTGCCGAGCCTCTCCTACCAAAAAAAGGGGGTTCCGCAAGTGATGTTACAGGGGAAAACCGTGTGCAGTGCTGCATTTAGCAGATACCCTTGTCAAAACCTTCTGAAGACCTCCGTGAGTCCATCGTCGCCTCTGTCTATCCTAGCGCATCAACCTCAACTATCACCAAGATTTTATCCCAACCATTTAAAAGTATTATTAACTTGAGAAAACATAATTAATATCATTAAATATTTTGATATTTTAAAATATTTAAATGGTTACACTTGATCAACAATAACAATATACATCTTTCTTGCTATTTCACTCTTTCATAATTAAGTTGAGAGAAGCTAGACTTCAATATGGAAATATGTTTTTACTTAACTTAATGTTTTATAAAAGTAAAAGTAATTAAATTTTTTTATGTCAACTCCTAACTTATCAAAAATAAAAAGTAATTAAAAAAAATCTTGTAAATTCAAACTCTTTAAATACTTAGCGTATTAAAGTTTAAAATGTATGTATATTCATATATAATTCCTTCCAATTAAATAGAACAAATCTAACTTAATAGAACAAATTTAACTTATATTCTTAATGCATAAAACGGTTATTCTTAATACATATAAATATCTTTAAATTAAAACCTCTTATAGTATGTATAAAATCCAATCAACAATTTGTATTTCATAAAATTAATATTAAGTTCTTGTTATGATCATGTTCAACGTTAACCTTATAAAGCCAATTGAAAAAAAAAGTTATCAAATTGCGCATCAATCATAACAAAATTATAAATATTATAAGAAAATAAATCAATTTATCTAAATAAAATAACTTTGTAATTAAAATTTTATGTACTTTATTTAAACACAAACATACATATGCAAAGATTTCTATAACTTAGATAGTAATTTATATATAACACTAGCAACAACCATATTACTAAGATTAATATGTTTGAAATAGGCCGAGAGGTATATATTTGACATATTGATAATGCTTGTTTATTAAAGAATGTGTCAATTACTGGTACCTAATAGTTAAGCCAATACAATAACCACTTAATTTATGGTTGTTAAGCTCATAGTTGAAGTTAGGCTCATAGTTGTATCATCATTGGAGTTAAGCTAATAGTTGTATCTATTAGTTAATTTAAAAGTTAATATAAAGCTTAGACTAAGCCTTATGCATATTAACTTGACTACTAACTAGAGTTCAACTATCACATAAGCACCATATTAACTAGGTGATTCTTCTTGGTGCATGGTTTCACTACAATCAAGGTCAACTTCTCATGCTAAGAGCAAGGTCAACTTCTCATGCTAAGAGATGGAGCTCATCTAAATTTAATTTAATAGTTGTATCATTATTGGAATAATCTAATACTTATCCAATATAATAGCGATTAGAGTTAAAGTTAAGCTAATAGTTGTAGAATCATTGGAGTTAATCTAATATTTATCCAATATAACCGTGATTAGAGTTGAAGTTAAACTAATAATTGTAAAATCATTGGAGTTAAGTTAATAGTTGGATCTAATAGTTAAATTAAAAGTTAATATATTGGCAATTGCAACTCAAGTAAAAGTCATGATTGAAGTTGAAGTTAAGCTAATATTTGTATCAACAATGTATGTAAGCTAATAATGGAATAATTGTATCTAATAATCGAATAGTTGAAGTAAGACTATTGTACTTATCAGATGTTAACTAAGTTATTTTTACGTCGATAGGCGTATATATTTTAGAATTTTGGGGTGGAATACCATTTATTGTTTTTCATCTACTGCTAAGAATGAGACAAGTGTACTGTCCACATTGATTCTATGGGTGTCGTCCAAGATTAAACGAGAATGAGACAAGTGTAATATGGAGATTGATTCTATGGGCGTTAGTCCAAAATTAAAAATTAAAAATTTCAAAAAAAAAAAATACATTAATTAACATGTGATAAGTACAGTTAGTGATAATTATAAAAATTAAAATTAATATTCAACTATTTGATTATTAGATACAACTACGAGCTTAACTCTATCCATTATTAGATACAACTATTAGCTTAACTCCAATGATTCTAGAACTATTAGCTTAACTTCAACTCTAATCACAATTATATTGGATAACTATTAGCTTAACCATTGGATACAACTATTAGCTTAACTCTAATGATTTTACAACTATTAGCTTAACCTCAACTCTAATCACTTAATGCTTAGTCCAACTCTTAATAAACTCCTCCAAACTCCTAATAAACTCCCACATCTCATGGTTGCACATCTAGCTAATATACAGTTGTTCATCAACGATTTTTTGGTATTGTCATCTTAATTTTAGAATTGGAATCCTCTCTGAGCAATGTTATAAAAGAGAACCCAAACCCTGATGTTGGAATCCTCTCTGAGCAATGTTATAAAAGAGAACCCAAACCCTGATGACCTAGAACACATTAGGCAACGTTTTTTTGGGTGTTTTTCAATGCTCAACTGATTTCATTCTTCACACCACGATAGGCAGAAATGCAGATTGAGAAGTTGATCATGGAATCTTTGCGAGAGATGCATATTGAGAAGTTGCTCACAGAATCTTCACGACTTCAAACGATCGGTGTATGACTCGAACGATCGTTGTATATAGCACTGATGGCGTTGGAAAAACAACGTTGCTCAGGAAGCCGTTGTTTTTGTTTTCCTTTAAAGCTATCGATGCTTTGCTTCATCTCCTCTTTAATTTTTGAAAGAGATTGATCCACGTCGTTATTCTTTTTTCAATTTCCGCTTTTAGCTACTGGTTTGCTTCATCTCCTCTTTAATTTCTGAAACAAATTGATCCACATTGTTTTTTTTTTCAATTTCCGCTTTTATCTCCTCGTAATTTTTGTTTTACCTTTTCATCAAGTTTCTCCAATCTAGCACTGAGATCTTCCATTTAATTGGTTGTTGCTAAAATTTTCTGAGCTGAATCAAGATTTATTTTTGTTGGATGTCCATTCTTAGTCAGCCATGTGCTTTACTTGTTACGGTGCAATTATGAGAAGGGGGTATGGATCAAGAGAATGAGGTAGAGTCGTGGAATGAGCACTGAAGAATAAAGTGCGTAGAGGGTGATGAGGATGATAGAAGTGATTTGAAAGCAGAAATGCAATGGTTGAGCAGCACCGTAGAGGAGTGGGAGGGTGACTGCGTGAGAGACGAGAGTGCACAAGGGAATTAGAGAGCGTGAGGATGTGGCGATGTGTAGCGCCCACAAGGTAATACGTGCAAGTGATGGGCCGAGTGTGAAGGCGTGAGTTGAGAGGTGACTGCAGATAGAATGGGGAAGTGGACTTGCAGAAGAGGGAAGTTGAAGTTGTTGGTTGTTTGCATGTGGCAAATGGTCGTGATGGTGATTGAGAGGAACGTGGGAGTATGTTAGTGTCACGAGAGAGGAGAAGGATGCATTGGGACGGGGAATATGGGAGGCAAAAGCACAAGGAGGAAGTGATTAAGGGAAGGAAAAAGAACGGGCTTGGAACTTGGATGATGGTGGAGATTTTGTAGTGGGTGTCTTCGACGCTTTGATACCAATGAAAATTATAAAACCGTCTACAAAATCTAAGATCAAATCATTGTGAAAATATGAATTTTATTATTTAAACTTGAATGGATATGTTTCAAATTACAATGGGCATATTTTTATAACGTTTTTGGGCATGGAAGGGTTGGTGTATTTTTTAAACTGTTATAACAACATTATAATTATTAAAATGTTATTTTAATTTGATTATGAATATTAATTTGTCTTGGTATTATCATTATGTTTATATAACAATGTCTAAATCTATAAAACATATAAATACAAGAATGATGATAATATTGGAAGGATTGGTATTACCAACTATGTGACAATGCAAGAAATAAAACTATTGACAACCAAGTTTTTTCCAATGAGTTCATCTTAACTTCTACTCTATCGAGCACATAAGAATGACTTCATAAATAGATTTTTTCACTATATGGTTTTCATTTTAAGAGGACGGAATACCAAGATGAACTTGACATTTCTCTTTTTTAGTTCATGGAAAATCGTACTTATTTATATCCAGGGGTATTGGTTCATTTTCAACTCGTTTTTTCCATTGCTTAAGAAAGCTCTCACAAACAAACCATGGAAAATCTATTTTAAGCCAGCAATAGGTAGCTCCAGGGTTCAAGTAGATCTACGTTTTAACTGCATGGCTCAAAACACATTTTGTGAGGGTTTTTAACAAAGCATGTTTTTCCATGTAAGCTTGTAGTTAAGCTAATAAGATTAATATGTTCTGAATACCCTTATTTGACACATTCTTTAGGAAAACAAATATTAGCAATCTATCAAATAATACCCCTCGGTATATTCCAGACGTATTAATCTTATTAATATGATTGTTGCTAGTCACTATTGAGAATAGTTTTATTTTTATTGTTCGAATGGTTAATTACATCAAACGATTAAAGAAACATATTCAACCTAGAAAATAAGGGAGTTTGATGTCTTTTTATTTCTAGATAAAGTTGTTTGACATTATGAATGTGCATGTTTTCCCCCTAATGAACTGTTTCAGATTGATGTAATGTGCACGTTCTGGATAGAGGAGGATCTCCAGTTCCATGACATTCTGAGGAGAAGAACATGATAGAGAACAATAAATATACATGATGGTGATGCATGTCATATAGAAAATGGTTTCTCGGCACTTCTTTAAAAGAAGATGGTTGAAGGACAAGAAAGTCAAAGAATGTTTGCATAACTAAAGTGAACATTTGTATACCTACCATTCCAAGGAAGAAGAGAAGGTAGTGTAGTTTCTGAAACCCTTAAATGATACAACTCAAGGTGTCGTGCATTTTGCACATCTCTAGTTTTTGAATATCGTAAGTGAGAAGCCGCATTTATTTTTTGTTGCGATGTTGTGAGGTTTCTATTAGGGGATTTCATATTCCACTCTCCTATGATTTCCTCGTTTAGTAAACAATCTTATTTCCCTATTAGATGTAGAGAGAGAAGTATATTAATATAAGTTATTTTTATTTTGGAACAACGAAAGAATGGACTAAAATCACTCTATTACACAAGAAGAGGTGCATTCAAGGAAATAATTTTTTGTGACCCTTCGTAGAATATAAAGTCTAGATATAAATAAACTTTTAACTTAACCATGAAATTAATACTAAGCATATCTCTTAAACAACTACAAATCTATTAGTGTACAAAATCCATAAAATAACTAGACTATTTTAGCTATACAATTGACTTCCTAGATCATACCTCCATGGATTTCTAATCTAATACCTCAATTGATCTATATGTTTGAAATTTTGGTCACATTTTTGTTACTTTT
Source organism: Pseudotsuga menziesii (assembly GCA_001517045.1). Taxonomy (NCBI): domain Eukaryota; kingdom Viridiplantae; phylum Streptophyta; class Pinopsida; order Pinales; family Pinaceae; genus Pseudotsuga; species Pseudotsuga menziesii. The sequence goes on from LPNX010453050.1 coordinate 47,409, forward strand.
TCCCTGGCTCTCAAAGCCCATGAGTATTGTCACAAACATTGTAGCTCAACCTGCACATAGCTTTGATTATTTTGTAATGTTACTCAATATCAAAATATGCATGTCTAAATGAAACCAATAATCATCTGCTATTCACTAATTTGCTCTAGCTGGTATGGTACTAAAATCCCCTACTTCCTTGTACAAATATATAATACTTTGAGAATAGTATGAATACGATAAGAATACATTATGATGGATTATTGCTATGTGTGCATTGGAACAAACACGTTCTACCTCATGTTCAATTAATTGAAACATAATAAGGTTCCTCGCCTATATTTGAAAGGAAGAAAACAATATTCAAGAAAGTATATGCTTCTCTCATATTTTGTGGTAACATGTATATGTTCTTTTTTGGCCATGTTAATATCTATAGTTGAGCATTATTTTTCTCCTGGTTCATCATTAACTACTTGCAGTGAAGTATTTCTCCCTAGATTTCTGCTAAATGGTAATAACCATAATAGCAAATTAAAGCATCTTATTTACCTTTAGAATCCAAATTGTGTGTCAACGTTTTATATATCTTAACAAAACCATCAAAAGAATCGAATCAATAGTGACAAAAAAGTGACTAGTGGAGATCCAAATGTCTTATACAAATACTTATTTTTAATTTAAAATCAATTATTTTTTGTTCAAAACTTGAAACAATACAAAACATGTGTATATAGTTCTCCTTGCAATGGCGATCCATATTTTCTCCACCCCATCTAGATTAAAATATACCACTCAAAAGACCCCTTCAAGCAAGGTTTCAAAGCCTACCAAGGTCATTCAAATTGAGAGCTTTCTTGAATATAACATTCAACACTAATCATCTAAAGGGAACTTCATGAAGAACAAAATGAGGATTCTCACCATAATCTCATAGGTATACTTTCTTTCTTCATGTGGGAGATGAAACAGAGCTTAGAAGTGTTAAAAACATAAAATGTAGAGAGAATCCAAGATATTGTGGGATAAATGGTGTCACTAAAATTGAGCACACTTAAGTATAAAGTCTAACTCTATAACTAGATAAATAGTGTTTATTATTGGGAAAATCACAAAAAGGAGTGTCCCAGAGAGATGGTAACAAAACTTACTTTGTAGGTCAAAGTTCCTGGTATTACTCTGATAGAAACACATTAACACCAAGGAATTGAAAGTGATTATGAATACAATATAGTTTCTTCTATAGCATACTGTTAGCACCTAAATCTACTTGTCAAGATTTTCATCTCCTTGTATTTTTTGAAAATCTCGCTAGTTTTTCGTCATCAAAACATTTATTTAGAGGGCCTTCACAATTTTCATACTGAAGATTCACTAGAAAACTAAGCCTTCATTCTTGCCAAATCCTTGAACTATGTATAAGCCTTGCCATCATTTTAAGACAAGTCAAAATATTGATTATTATTATTATTATTATTTAAAATAATTCTTTTTAAAGGCTTAATTAATTAATAATTTTATTTAAAATTTAAAGATTCAATGGGGACATGAAATCATAGGTTTTTTTAATGCCCTGTTTTGGCATGGTTTTGGCCAAACCGTCTAATTACCAATTTCCTATATGTATTTGCTTATTGTTGTGGAACCTCGTAAGATTGATGACATTGTGGACTTAGGGATTTATTATTTTACAGAATTTACATATATGTGTACGATGTTAATATTATGAATCATGTTCATGTTTTCATTATGTCCCTAGCATGCAGATTTAATAAATGATGGTGTGGGGATACCGATTTAAAGTTATGTGTCAAATCAATGATTATGATGTCAGATGCATGATAGAAAAATGATTACATTTTTTTTTTGTTTTAACAAAATATGTATACACGTCGATGACTGCATGATATTGCACGACATTTTGTTATGAGACTAACTGTAAGGTTTAAGAAGAGCTAAGGAATAGACTAGTCCTACAAATTGGAAGTACATTGATGGTATGAATTCGAAAAGACAAGCGGTATGAAAATGAATTGTTATTGTTACGTATAATTATTGTTATTATCATTATGTGTGGGATGGTGTGGGGTTTCAGTAAACTCAACCAACCAAGTGGTTATTCGATGAAAAAACCTAAGTGCAACAGTCGCAACACAGTCACTATGTCAATGTAGACATAGTCCCTTGTTCCATTAGGGGGATGGAGGGATTACCCATCGTTTATCCCTAAAAACCGAAGTCATGGGAGGGATGTGCTATGAAACGCTCCCCAAGCTGTGTGATGATGACTAATGGATTCCTACTGGGGAAGCTTGGTCGATGGATTCGACACTTCTTCTTACAGGTTCTAACTCGAGTTAGGTTATGTAGTTGATGCTTAGGGTAGTCTAGTAAAGGAAGGATAGGATGTGGAATTTAGTTATGAATTAGATAAAAGTAGGTATATAGGAATGTTGTGGAAGCTTCCGTGCAAAACATAATTTACTGTGTGTGTTGAAATAATTGCTTGATTCTTATGTTGTGACTAAGGATATTATGTTTCTGTCATAGATTATTGTGATATGAGCTAGTTTCTATACATTGCATATTCATGTTTAAGTATTCGACAAACAATAACTTATGTGATTATGTGTGTGATATGTGATGTGTGATGTGTGGTTGAGTACTATTAGTGTACCTACACGATGTATGTAAGCATTAGCTATGTTTACATAACTTGTCTATATATGTGTGTGTATAATTGTATGTCATGATGTTATAATTGGGCCTTGATGTTTTTTGATTATGACTAGTTGCATTACACTTTTTGCTTTTTAAGTTATGAATTGAAACTAATGCGTTAATTGAAAAATGGCTTCAATTGTGAGTAAGGTCAATTATTAATTATGGTCATAACTAAATAAAGGCTAGTTAATGGTTAGAAGGACTATTATTAACTTAGTTAGTAAATGTTATATCAATGTTAATTGTCCTTAACAAGATTATTATTAACTTGCATAATAAATATCAATTGAGTGTTAATGACGATTAATTAGTTCTACTAAGGTTAATATTAACTTGTTGATAACTGTTAAATAAGTATGAATTATATTAATCAAGTTTAGCTATAATTAACATTTGACTAGTAAATGTGGTAAATATTTCCATTAATGATCTTTAAGTTGAAGTATAATTGATTAGGGTCCGGTAATAAATAAATATTAAATATGTAAATGACCATAAATATTTCAATTGTTGAATGTGGCACATACATATAAAGGATCATTAATCTTAAGGAGAATATTAATTAGTCAATACATAAATAATTATTGAAGTTTGATGGGTAAAATAACTCCTGATTCATATTATTCCCCTGCTAATGCATATATTTATACAATTCATATGTCGGTTGTGATTCAACTTTCGACCAACCTATTCATATTCCTACATGACTATTCACATTCAGAATGTATTTACACTATTTACATATTATATAATCCCAACGGATTATATTCCAACAATCCCCCCCTTAATCCGAAGGGGTGTTAGTAAGTCCGAGCATGTTTCTGAATCTTTCAAACTTTTCTCGTCCAAGCGCTTTGGTGAAGATGTCTGCAACTTGATCATTTGTGGAACAATGTCAAAGATGGACTGTCTTGGCCTCTACATGATGTCGAATCAAATGATACTTTGTGTTGATGTGTTTGGTTCGATCATGGAATATGGGATTCTTAGCTAGCTTGATTACAGAATTATTGTCAATCAATAATGGAGTGGAGTTCTCTTGTTTTTCTTGCAAATCTTCAAGTATCTTCCTGAGCCATACTATTTCTTTCGTTGCTTCAGCTACAGCCACATATTCTTCTTCTGTTGTTGAATCTGCCGGAACTGACTGTTTGCATGATCTCCATGAGACATCTGCTGATCCAAGACTCATAGTGTATCCAGAAGTTGATACTCCTGTCTCCTTATCGCCATCAAAATCTAAGTCTGAGTACCCAATAAGTTTGAAGTCATCCACTTTAGAGTACTTGAGTCCAACGTCTTGAGTCCCCTTCAAGTATCTTAGAACTCTTTTTGCAGCTAACCAGTGTCCTTCACAAGGTTTATGCATGAACCTTGAAAGTATGCCAACAACATAAGAAATATCTGGTCTAGTTGTTGTAAGGTAGATAAGACTTCCTACAAGTTGTCAATACTTGGTCGCATCCTCAAATTCTTTTCCTTTGCTTGATGTGAGCTTCATTTTCTGTTCCATTGGAGTAGAGATAGGGTTGCATTTTGTCATGCAAAATTTGTTTAGTAGTTCTCCAACATATTTTTTCTTAGATAGGAATATGTACTTAGGATGTTGAGTGACTTCAATTCCTAAGTAATAGTGGAGATGTCCGATATCTGTCATTTCAAAGATATTTTTCAAATCTTTCTTTATGGATGCTATATAGCTCTCATTGTTCCCTGTCATCAAAAGATCATCTACATACACCACAAGATACACAACAGATCTTCCAACTTTCTTTATAAACAATCTTGCATCATCAAGATCAAAATGTTTGAAATTTAACTTCAAAAGATGCTCAGTTAACTTTTCATACCATGCGCGAGGCGCTTGTTTTAGGCCATACAAGGATTTGACAAGCTTGCATACCTTTTGTTCTTTTCCTTTCACAACAAAGCCTTCTGGCTAAGACATGAAGACATTCTCTTTCAAGTCTCCATTCAAGAAAGAAGTCTTCACATCCATTTGATGAACTTTCCACCCTTTCTGAGCAACTAAAGAGAGTAAGGTTCAGATGGTAGCCCACTTTGCTATAGGAGAAAATGTTTCTTCATAGTCAATTCCTTCCTTCTGTGCATAGCCTTTTGCTACAAGCCTCGCTTTGTGCTTGTCAAGTGAGCCATCTAATATGTATTTGTTCTTATACACCCACTTGCAGCCAATTGGTTTGGTTCCAACTGGAGGGTCAACCAGCTTCCAAGTTCCATTCTTCATGAGTGCATCATACTCATTTTGCATAGCTTCTTTCCACTCAACACGAGTAGAAGCTTCTTCAAAGGAAGTTGGTTCAAAGTTAGCAGATAAATTACATTCACAATCAAATGATACATCCATGTCATCACCTGAATTATCTGCTTCTCCTCCATGTCTTTTCGAACTTCTTGTTCCCGTCTTTCCAACTTCATCCGGGTGGACACTTTCAAGTGTCTTTGTGGCCCATTTAGGAATCTTCCGTGATGGTCCTGGTTGATCAGCTGGTGGTGCTTCATCATTGATTGAGTCTTCCAATTCTCTCAATCACATCATCCAGTTGAACCTCTTGTTTAGGTGAAGTAGCAGGAACTTCTTCATGCAGGGGAGTTGGTGCTTCATATGGAAATTCCAAAGGTTGATCCAGAATAGGAATCCCCCCTTCAAGGTTTGGAATTTCATATTCATTTTCAGAATATGTCTTTGGATGAGGATATTTTTCCAAATGATCAAGCTGTCTCTCAATGGACTGGTCATTTTTATTAGTCTCAAGAAAAATGACATCTCTAGAAATAACAAACTTCTTGTTTACCTCATCATACAGATGGTATGCCTTGGAGTATTCTTCGTACCCCAGGAAAATGCATTTTCTACTTCGAGCACCAAGCTTGTTTCTTTTCTCCTTTGGAATCAAGGCATAACGGGTGGAACCAAAAACTCTGAGATGCCTGACTGAAGGGAGATCGCCAAACCACATTTGATGTGGATTCTTGTTATCAAGAGTATTTGAGGGACTTATGTTTCTCAAATAGGCTGCACATTTCACTGCATCACCCCAAAACATTAGTTTTACATTCTCTAAAAACATCATTGAGTGAACCATATTCATTATGGTTCTATTCATTCTTTCTGCTACACCGTTTTGTTGAGGATTGTAGGGAACTGTAGTCTGATGTGCAATTCCATGTTGGTGAAGATAATCTTCAAAATCATTTGAAGTGTATTCTTTCCCATTATCAGTATGAAGTGTACCAATTTTTTATTGTGCTTGTTTTTCTATCAATGCATGAAAGTCTTTGAATGTTTGAAATGCTTCTGATTTTGTCTTTAAACAGTAAAGCCAGCACATTCTTGAGTAGTCATCAACAAATGTCATAAAATACTTATTCCCATTTGCAGAAGGAGTTGGCATTGGGCCACATAAATCAGAATGCACTAATTCTAATTTCCCACTTGCTCTGAAATTAGATTCATGGAATGGCAGCTTACTATGTTTCCCTAATATACATGCATCACATTTGTTCTTCTATTTGGGAATGGTGGGCAAACCAAATACACCATTCTTTCTCAACAAACAAAGACTGTTATAATTTAGATGACCAAATCTTGCATGCCATAATGAACTAGATGACAAATTACCTTCTCCATGCTAAGAGAGGTAGGCATAGTTTTGAACTCTTGCAGATGAACCCTTTAGCTTCAACAACTTCCCATCTTCGTATCCAGTCATGATGACTTGGTTGTCAAAGGACTTTATTATTTCTACGATTCCATCAAACATGTGGATGGAATGGCCTCGCTGTCAAATCTCCACCAAGGACAGTAGGCTTCTCTACAACTCTAGAAGATAAAGAACATTCTTCAACAAGAAATCAGGGAATCCAGGCATCTTCAGTCGAATGGTGCCCATTCCCTTTGGTTTAAGACTTGACTTATCTGCAAAGTACACTATGCCATTTATTGTTTCATTAAGTTCTTCAAAACAGTCTTTTCTAAAAGTCATGTGTGATGTTGCACCAGTATCAAGCAGCCAACAATATTTGTAAGATGAAAGTGAAGTCATTTCATTAATTCCAAGATTACAATGTGCAACAATACAATGAGCAGAATCAAAAGATTTACTAGCATATTGGTTTTTATTGTCATATTTCTTCTGGTTATGTTTGTCTTTGAGGGATTCCCACGAAGCCCAACACTGATCTGATGTGTGTCCAGTCTTTCCACAATGCTTGCACTGCAAATATGATCTTTTGCTGAAGTTGTTTCTGCCCCCTCTGCCTCTAAAGTTTCTTCTTCCTCTGCCTCTCTTGCTGCTTTCTCCTTTGGGATGATCTTTGGATTGGTATTTGGTGTGGTTCTTTGCTTTTTGAGCAAAGCAAAGTGATTCTCCAGAATGCTCGGTTGTCTTCCTACCAAAGGCTTTCTCTCTGTCAGCTATCTTCTCTACCAGGGTGTCAAATGTCAGTGATTTGAACTTGTCACTAGCTTGCAACAAATCAAGATAGTTGGAGTGAGAAGGATACAAAGATTTTACAAATGTTGCAAGAGGAAGATCTGGTTTCATACCAGAGGCTTGAATCTTGTGTATGATGGCTTTGATTTCAGAGGCAACTAACATGGGATCATTTTATTTTACTTCTAATCTGAATAGTTTTAACATTAGTTGAATAACTTCCATTTCAGAGTGTGAATCATACAGATCTTTTAACGTTTTTAGTGCTTCAAAACATGATTTTGCAGGCAATATGTGTTGGCTCACCTCTTCACTGACTGTGGCAGTGATTACCGCTAAAGATTTCTTGTCTTTTGTTCTCCAAATGGACTTCTCTTTCTCGGATTCTGGAGGTCTTGGGTCTATGGTTATGGGCTTTCCAGCTTCTGTCTCTATTGTGCTACCTTCGCAAATGCCATCCCAAAGGTCATTGTAGATGAAGGCATATTTGATCTTCCTCCACCATTCTGGATAAGTGTCTTTGCCAGTGAGAGTGGCACCAACTATAGATGCTATAGATTGCATCTTTTGCAACTGTTAGTGTAATTTACAATAATGAACTTAATATGACAAAGAGAAATAGAAAAACAATAACCTTGCAGGTCTATAATCTCTGCCAAGGTGAATACAATGCAAGTTTATAGCATACAAAGGTTTCTTCAATACAATTGTTTCACATAGACTTTATTCTTCAAGGCAGGTCACAACTCCAGCAGCTTGATGCAGTACTTCTACTTGCAGCAGTAGAATAATTGCACAGTGGCAATATTCCCAATTGCACGAGCAGTCTCAATGCAATCAACACCAACAAAACAACATATATCTTCCACAAGATTCTTCAATGTATGATATATATCAGTCACAACGCAATATATGTATGATATATCAGTCTTCAACGCAATATATGTATGATATATCAGTCTTCAACGCACGCAGTATATCAGTCTTCAACGCACGCAATATATCAGTCACAATGCAATATATGTATGATATATATCATTCTTCAATGTGTTCACTAAGAGCAGTCTCCAAGGCAACAGTCTCCACCGTACGCAGCAGTCTAGGGTAAATTTAGGGTTTTTGTATTCTTATCATCTTCAAAGCCATTGCAACAGAAACAATAGTCCCTTATGAAATCGCGTCTCATACCATCTGGATTCTACCCAAATTTTAATAAAAGCACATGTCTTCACGATCTCAGTACTGGCACAAAGAGAGAATTGTAGCTATAGTATTTTTTAAGAGGATTCTCACAACAGCTATGGCTCATCGATTCAAACTCACAGCTCGCAGCATAGATTCAAACTTACAGCTCGCAGCATAGATTCAAACTTATAGCTCGCAGCATATATACAAACTCACAGCTCGCAGCATATATCAGAATGAGATCATTTTAAAATGGAAAAAAATGAAGAAGCTATGCAGAATTAGGGTTAGGTATACTATCATTCTATACTTTAATGCATAGCATTCAAGGTATCACCAAAAGAAAGACAAGTCATGAAGAGTGTAGGCGCAAAATTTAGGGTTACACTAATACGACGCAGGAGAGGTTACCAGACTTTAAAATAATATGCAGACCTAAGGATAGTCTCAATGCACAATGTTAGAGCAGCCAGCAATCACTCTCTTCAATACGCAGTGAAGCACAGTGCAGTCTCCAAGCAATGGATTAGGGTTTACACCTATGAAGAGATCCCAACCCATGCACAATACTTGACGGTCTCAAATCGCAACAGTCTTCTCATTCCTTAGCGCAGGCCTGGAGGAGAATAACGCATACAATGCATGCGACTGGCAGACTGACGGAGCAGGCAGCCTGAAACGAATTTGGCAGAACGAAGGTCTGGTAGGCAGAATGCCAGGACTGAAATGCAGCCAGGAGTTATGTCAGGAACCCGCTCTAATACCACTGATGAATAAAATAACTCCCGATTCATATTATTCCCTTGCTAATGCATATATTTATACAATTCATATGTCAGTTGTGATTCAACTTCCGACCAACCTATTCATATTCCTACATGACTATTCACATTCAGAATGTATTTACACTATTTACATATTATATAATCCTGATGGATTATATTCCAACAAAGTTAAAATATTGTTGGTTAATTAATAAATAATCATCAATTAATTATAAATTATAAGTAAGTGTTATTGTTAAATTGATGTTAAAACATTATTTAGATAATATTAGGTTATACTAGTATAATGTTTAAGCACATTCATTAATTCAGAGTATGTTAAGTCAGAGATGATGTTGAATAATATTATTAACCAGCATAGATCCAAATTCTAGGCTCTATCAAGCACCGAGAGGGATCAAATCTTTACTACTTTTTACATTAGTTACTACTTTTTACATATACTAGGTCGACAAAATATTTACTACTTTTTACATTAGTTATTTCAATATTACAAACATTACAAACGTTAGATCTCTCCCATAAGATTCACTTTCACTATTATTTTTTGCTGACATGTTACAAACGTTACAAACTTTACATCATGTTACAAGATCTCTCCCATAATATTCACTATCACTATTATTTTTTTTCGACATGTTACAAACGTTACTAACGTTACATCAAGTTACAAGATCTCTCCCATAATATTCACTATCACTATTATTTTTTGCCTACATTTAACAAACGTTACTAACGTTACATCATGTTACAAGATCTCCCCCATACTGGGCTATAGAGCACCTCTCGGTGCAACAAGAGCCACGAGGAGGCAATGTCCCTGACATTGCCGCTTGTTGTTGTGAGAAAAGATGCTAATAATGATGCTCATTGAAGCATGCATGTCAGTTAAGCCAAATTATCTCGCTATTAATCAAAGAGAATAGTAGGTATTATTATTACCACTATCACACTTCTATAATTATCAATGGTTAATCATAATATTGGAACAAAAGAAAAAAGTGAGATAAACGATAAACATAACAAAGGAAACCACTCCATAGCTGCGCAACTAGAGTCGCCACTCTTCATACCATTGTAATTATAAATGTGATCGTTTTGAAGGTGTTGCATTCATTTAAAGAAATGGGATCCCTTACCTCCCAAATAAAAATGGCAAACCATAAAAAAAATTAAAGCATACCTCATCGGAAAGATATTTGAGAATGGTAGCAAGGTACACGCGATCTCTTGCAAAATAGAATATTGTTTATCAATGCTTCAAATATAGATTTAGAGAGTTGTGATCCGTCTGCAAAATGAAATATGAAGTTAAAAACTAATGATAATTTTCAAATATTTGATAGTGGATTTATTCCTAGTTTGAATTGCTATATGTTTAGTTTCAATTTAAGAGTTAAATTGTGCAACCTATTCATAATTGTTGTTGCCAAAAGAGTTTTCTCTAGCAATTAAAAATGGAACAACTCATTAACATGACAAACAGATACACTCATCCGGCCTCTACATCGACTCATGTGGAACAATTCTCAATTTTTATTTTTCCTCTCCATCAGCGACTGCAATAAATTGTTGGAGTTAAAGAAAATTATTACGATAAACTAAACATCGATAAAATCCAGAGGTCCAAACTTAAGATTGTTACACTTCAATCATTGAAGTCACCAATAGATCTCAATTTGTTGACTGATTGATTGGGTTGAAAGCGAACTTAACAAATTTTGTATCATTCTTCGAGCTCAAATTAAAACATGTTCAATTTGAGGAATGTGTGTGTGGTGCACCAAATGCCATGCAAATTCCCTCCAACAATTATATGGGACCTAATATGTGAATAAATTCCCTCCCTCAATAAGAAACCGAACTGAAAGTTGAGAGAAAGGTGATAAAAAAACACCAGATTCAAATCTACATAGCTCCAAAATGCATTTATTCATTGTTAGTTTGTGTCCTATATATATATATATATATATATATATATATATATAAGACAGGCGGCTAGGGAATAGTACGGTGAAAACAGTGCAAGGCTAAGCGAAGAACAGAAGGAGAGGATAAATATTTTTTAAAGTTTTTAATGTTTTAATGTTTTAACGTTTTAAAGTTTTACGCTCATGATGGTGATCGATGAGGTATATTATGACTCAACCACACTAGAAGGGCATAGTCATATTTTTACACACTCATCACAAGTGGTGAAATCAAAAAAAGAAGTGTTGTCGGCTCACACGATGGAGAAAATAAGGCTCAATCTTTCAAGCATGATGGAGGACGCAGTCATAATATCAAATAAAGATGTTGAAACTAGAAAATGTAAAGGATCCAAAGGTAAGAAACATGCAGCGTCATTAGTAGTAGGACAGGATATTTCGTTGACAGAAATACCTAACTACCTGTCGCTAGCCTTGGTAGGAAGGTTCTGCGGAAAAACAATCGATGAAGCTGCTCTTCGAAGGTGGATGGAGGAAAACTGGAGTCCCCATTTGTGATAGCTACCAATGTGCCACATTCTGTTCAGAGGATGGATAATGTTCCGTGTTAAGACAGAGGCAAAGAGGCAGTTGTTGTTATATAACAACTGGCAATGGGGGCCTTCAGGGTTAATTCTCAAAAATTGGAATGTGGACATTGATGCAAACAGGGAACCCCAGAATGTGCAAAAAATATGGGCCATTCTTCCAGGGATACCCATGATGTTATCTAAAAAAGAGATATTGGAGGCAATAAGAGATAAAATCAGTAAATTCGTAGCTCTGGAGGAAGAATGGGAGCAGAAGGTGGACAGAAGGTGTGGCAAAATTCTTATCGAAGTAGACCTACGCGATGGACTGTATGAAGGAATTCATTTGGAGCCTCATGGGAACCTATGGTGACAGAGGTTGGAATGTTGGAAAATTTCATTCCGCTGCTTCTCCTGCAGATAGGTCGGACACATAGCGCGGGACTGCATAAACCCAAAGCGAAGGCCACACCAGTACAGAAATCAAGGGGTAAAAGAGAATGCACAAAATAAGGAAAGAAGAGAAGCATTGACAAAATGTGGTGAGCAAAGACCTACCTTAGTGGAAGAAGGGTTATCTACACTCCTTGGTAAGCTGGAACACAGCCCTGAAAATCCTGCATCTATCAATATTACAAACACATTGAGCCATGAGCAGTCCCCTATGAGGACATTCTCATGCATGCTAAAAGAAAGGTGATGAATCCTGTTAAGGAAACCACTATGAGATTGATGCAAGCCAAAACAAATGTCATGCATGGAGAAACAAGGACTTGACACCAGTTAAAGAGTGTAAGGACACTTGTAGTAGCGCAGGTAAGGAGGGAGAAAAGGTGGCATCCGCAAAAGAACCCCCTTCGTGGATTAAGCATAAAATATATAATACACGATCTAAAATGTCGGCTGATAGAGACCAAGTGTCGTCTGGAGGATTAGTAATAGACAAGGTGCCCAAGGTCACCTTAGGAAGGAAATCTCACATCGCAATAGAAAAATCACAAGTTAAGGTGGATGTGAAGAATGGAAAAAAAGAAATGATTGGTAGGGCCCTTAGAGAAGGGAAGGCATAGGTCAGGGTCACCTAATGCTAGTTCTATCCTTCAATGCGAGGGGGTTTGGGAGCTCCCCCAAATTAAAATCTCTCAAAAGAACGATCACTAATCTAAAATCTGCGATCATTTTTCTTCAAGAAACAATGATGGAGGGAGAAAAAGCTAAGGAATTTTTGGAGTCGTGGCTAAAGGAATGGAGTTTCGATCACATTAGTTTGGAAGAAAATTTGGGGGGGTATGATAACCTCCTAGAATTAGGAGTACGAGGAAGTGCAAGTGGTGAAGCACAACACAATGCTTAAAACAGTTCTCAAGGAAAAATCCACTGGGAAATCTTATGCTCTTTATAATGTTTATGGACCCTATCAAGAATGAAAAGGGTTCTAGGAATCCTTCTTCTCTCCAGGATTGCTGGAGCCAATGAACGTTATACTCGGAGGGGACCTAAATCTAATAGTATCTAAAAAACAAAACTAGGGATCTTTAGCTCATCATGATGGCCTAGGTTCTTTACTTGTTGCACTCTTTGAATCCAAGGAGTTGGTGGACCTTCAACCACTGAAGCTAACCCCGACGTGCAGGAACAACAGAAGCGAGGAACGGGCCTTCTCTAAGAGGTTAGACATATTTTTAATTTCAAAAAAATTTCTTTCAAGGTCTTTGATAGTGAAAACATGGGTTGAATTAGGAGGACTATCTGGCCATCTTCCAGTTCTCCTACAAATTCAAATCCCAGAAACGAAACCGGTGGTCCCGTTCAAATTTAACCCCGCATGGTTGATGGAGGAATACTACCAAAATTCGATAGGAGAAACATGGAGCCCATTGGTGGTAAACCCCAATGTCACTTTTATGAAAAATCTATCGAAAATTTTACAAAAGATAAAGAAAGTGAGAAAACCCTAGGCTAGGGTTTATTTGGCCAATCAACAAAAACAACTCAAAGAAGTGGAAAACTCCTTAAAACAGATTTACGATCAAAATAACTTTGAATTTTTGCAGAGGAAGAATTGAAAGAGGTCAGGGAAAAGGAATTAAAAAGAGAAGAGCTGCTGGCCAGGGAGGAGGAGCTACTAGGACTAAAAAGTAGAGCTATATCGATCAAAGAAGGGGACAACAATACAATTTTTTTTCACAATTTCGCTAACCATAGAAGGAACCTGAACACGATTTCGACAATAAAGGATATGAATGGGGTAATTGTTAGTTCCTTTAAAGAAAAAACGGAGGCTAGGGAGGATTTTTTCAAAAACGTCTTTAAGGAATAAGAAGGTTGTAATATTCAAGAAATCCTTAAGGTCATCAGCCTATTTCCAAGGTTGATAAACAAAGAAATGAACAATTTCCTAAAGGAAGAGGTCACAGAAGAGGAGCTAGAGAAAATTGTATACTCCTTTGAGAAAATGGTTTTACTATTGAATCTTTTCAGGGGTTTATTGACCCAGTAAAAGAGGATTTGTTGAAGGATGTACAAGAGTCTCAAAGGACCGGGAAGGTTTTGGGAGGCTTGAATTCCACATTCTTGGCTATCATCCCAAAGGAACAAAACCCTTCCTTTTTTGAAGAATTTAGGCCAATATCATGGTGCAATGTGGTTTATAAAATAATTGCGAAAATTATAGCTCAAAGGATGAAGCCAATTCTGAGCAAAATCATAACAAAGGAGTAGTTTGTATTCTTGTTCAATCGTCAAATCCTTGATGTGGTGTCCCTTTCATAGGAAGCAATCCATACCATTAAGCGGTCTAAAAGCACAATATTTGCCTTAAAATTAGATCTCTCCAAATCCTATGATAGGGTGAATTGGACCTCTATGAGGCTAGTAATAATTCATATTGGGATGGATTTGGAGATAGTCAATTGGATCATGGGATGCGTTCAGTCAAATTCCTTTGCATTATTGATTAACGACTCACCCTCAAACTTTTGTAGGTCTACAAGAGGCCTTAGATAGGGGTTCCCTATTTCCCCTTTCCTTTTTCTATTGATAGCATATGCCCTAAGCATAATTATAAATCAAGCGAAAAGGGAAGGATCTTATAAAGGAGTAAGGGTAACTAATTCAAAAGAACTATCTCACATCTTGTTTGTGGATGATGTGATAATGATGGGTGCGAGGGTACATGGGAAAACCTTAAAGAAGCAAAGCAGATACTGAACTTATAGAAGAAGGCTACAGGAATGCATATTAATGTGGAAAATTCCATTCTCCGAAAATGGTTTCCTAGAAGAGGTAAGAGATAGGCTTAGGGCCGAATTCCCTTACACAATAAACCAATGGATGAAGGGTTCAAATACCTAGGATTTGTACTCTGAGCCTAATGCTTACTCCTTTAAATATTGGATGTGGCTATACAAAAAAATTCAAGGAAGAATTCGGTGCTAGACTTATATGTTCTTATCTAGGGGAGGGAGGCTAGTTCTTCTCAAGGCAGACCTTCAAAGCATCCCAGTATATTGGGCCACAATTTCTTACATTCTGAAGGGTATCTTACAGAAAATAAGGAAAAAGTTCTTCTCTTTCTTATGGTATGCCAATAGACATTCGGAAGGAATCCCATTAGCTAAATGGAAATTGCTAACCGATCCTATAGATTTAGGGGGGTGGGGCATCAAGAACCCCTTTATATTCTGTCAATCACTGGCTACAAAAACCTTATGACGCTTAATCAAGAATCCCGATTCCTTATGGGGGAAGGTCTTAATCTCCAAATACTTTCCTAATGGGTCCATCCAAGATTGGATAAGAAAACGAGATAAATATTTCAAGAATGGGTCCATAGGATGGGAAGCACCAGTATTAGCCTTTCCTCAAGTAGGGAACTGGTTGGCATGGTTGATTGGAAATGGGAGAGATGTGAGGGTAGGAGAATATTTGTGCTTAGGAGTAGGGAAGAGATATAAATAGTCAGAAGCCCTAGTCACAAAACTAAGAAGCTTAGGGATCTATACATTGAACCATGCTTGCTCTCTTTCATTGCAAACGGAAAACTCTCTCTAAGAATTGAGAGGACCTAGGTCTAGAGGAAGGGCATAGAGAAGAACAGAATGAATATGTTTCATTGCTAAGGTCTATTTTAATTCATCTAGAGGAGGAGGAAAAATATAAATTGGTCTCAACCAAAAATCCTGTTAATGGGGATTTTATGGCCAAACTAAGCTACAAGACTTGGTCTTTGGAGTAACATCAAGGAGTAAATATGGATTGGTGGAAACAATTATGGAAGTGTGAAGGCCCCCTAAAGGCCAAAATAACCTTGTGGCTGACTCTCAATAACAAGCTCTTAACCTGGGATAACTTGCAGAAAAGAGGATGGATTGGTCCAAATCAATGTGCACTTTATTATTCAAATGAGGAAATTGTTTCTCATCTGTTTAATTTATGTTCTTATGCATAATGTGTATGGAAGGAAGCATGTATGGAATTAAAGTATCAAGGGACGTCAGGGGTCTCTCTTGAACACAAAGCAAAAGCATGGTGGACAGAAAGATCGATATGTCTATACAGTGCTTTCCCATCCCTTTTCTCTTATGCAATTTGGTGGGCTAGAAACACTATCATTTTCAATAATAAAATGTTTCCTCCTGAAGTAACAACAACTCTTGTGGTACAGTGGGTCAGGGAACATAGATCCAAAGAAAAAGAGCATAAAATCAGAGTTTTGGTTCCTCTAGAGATAAAAAAAAGTTGTTCCATGGGCTTTTTTCGATGGTGCTAGTCAAGGAGACCCTTCACTGGGAGGATTGACAAGAGTGCTTTAATTCTATGACAAACATAAGATTCAAGCGAAATTTGCTCCAGGACATTGCACCAATAATAAGGCAAAACTAGCAACATTGCATTTGGTCCTAAATTTGGCAATAAACCGAGGTAAACTAGAGACGGAGGAGATAAAAACAAACTAAATTCAATTATTGAATGGGAAGTTGGTTTAGTTAAATTATTCCAATGAAGAAGTATATAGGATACAGGATCATAGTTCTGAACATATGAGACATACCATTTTTTGTCGAGATATGAGGGGTCTAGCCCGGATCTAGACCATGTATTTTTGGATAATCTATGTGAATGAATTAATGGATTTTTTGTGATGGGAGGATTTTTTTTCCTCTTTGTCAATATAATGAGAGTTCCTCATGAACAGTTTATGGTCACTCTTTATTTAGAGTGGCAGATATTTTCCTATTGAAAAATATATAAGACACAAACTAACAACGAATAAATGCATTTTAGAGCTATGAAGATTTGAATCTGATGTTGTTTTATCACCTTTCTATATATATCATACCATATATAACATAAAAAATAATATCAAATCCTATATATATATATATAACATAACATATAATATCAAATCTGAATGCACAATGACAATGCCTACAAATTATACCTCAATATAAAGAGATTTTCAATAGTTTTTCAATCAATTCCCTGTCCAAAACGTTGTCGTCCATGGCCATGACATGAAACTTGGATGTGTTGGTGTCATCTCGAGACTCACTCCCTCCTATATTTCTAATGAATACTTCATATGAGACCTAAAACTAGACCAAACTAGCGGACTAAATGCGTGAAATCGTTATTCCTTAATGCTTTTCTCCACCCAATAGAAAAATTGATCCAATTTACACCAGCCTACGTCAAATCTGATTGAATTCTCAAAACCCAATTGCAGATCAATGCACAAATCAACTCATTAACATGGATTCAAGCATATACGTACGCATCCCTATTCATGGATTCATGTAGAACAATACTCAATTCTTATTTTTCCTTGATCGTAGAAAATTGTTGGAGTTAAAGATAAAGTTGGAATTCATAGATATATTAGTATTATGACAGGTATGGGTGGTGATATCATGATTTACTATCCCAAGTCCAGTTTTTGGCTATCACTCTATGCAGTTGGACCTCTAAATGAAAAAGCAACAGAAGGAAGAACTTGCAGCTGGAAGGAAGAATTTGTCTGATCTCTTTGATAACAATAGTGAAGAGATGATTGCAGTTTCCTATGCACCGTGTCACATGTTTTTAAATATTTATAAGGCTTTTTATTCATGTGGCAAGAAAGTACATGCATCCGATTGATCTCAATTTGGTATTTAAAAAGAAGAATATCATGGTACCCATGAAGATACTATCTTCATGGTTTGCTTGATTATGATCACGCCACTGTACATGACACAAAGTAATAACGAATAAATGCATTTGGGAGTTTTGTAGATTTCTTATGCTTTTTATGACAAAAATTTGTATGGAATTTTACCTTTTGTGTAGTGAGGTTATGGGGCTGGTGCAATCAACTATGGTTATTTTTTCACCAAACCATGGCGGCTTTCTCTTTCTTCCACGCTCGCTATGCGCTATAATTTCTCTGCTCTTGTGAAGTCAATAATATGTTCATGGCATTACATACTATGTATTTCACCTCTATTGTCTATGGTTAGATTGTCATATTGAAATTATATTCCATCTTACCCATGAGAAATTTCCCATTTCGCATCAAGCACGGTTAAAAACTGGTGTTAAATCTCATGCAACTGCCCGTTGGATTGACAGGATCTTGATCTGCATCTTTAACTGCTCAATTTGCAACTTTTACTTCTAGGTCTCAATAATCAACTGGACTGCATCAACAGAATGAACAGCTTCATCAACGACTTAGTCAACTGCTTCATCGACTAAAACCACCGGTGATGCTGGCGATAGATAAGATGGGACTTTAACTGATGGCTTTGGATCTTTCTCTTCACATGGATATGGAATTGTTGCTCGATCTTTATCTATATTTGGCATTGTAACCAGACCTGTTACTGACCCATCAACTTCAATCGAATCTACTTGAGCAACTATGTTTTCCACCAATGTTGATGCCTCTACCTATAACAATGATTCCTGTGACTTGTTTTTCAATCCAGATCGACGCGTTATAGTTCAGAAGATAAGCTAGATTTGGCCCACCATCCCCCAATTAAAATGTACAACATCTGAGTTCTTACCATACAAAATTTGGGTCACCATCTGGATAATCCGTTTTCAAAATGAAGGCGTAACTAAAATGATCGTACTAAAACCAGGTATGTTTATACTTACTGGATACGCTAGTTTTTCCACTAGTCTTGAACACCACGTGTCCAAAACATTTCCACTTGATACTACAGCTGTAGGACATGCATATGTGAATAATAATAGATGTCGACTACACTGGATCCAAAACCACATCCATCAAAAACAGCATGCCAATGCCAACTACTCCATCGAAAAGGCAAATCCGACATCCTGCACCTCCACTATAGGTACACTATAGAAAAGTTAAAGCCCTGTCAGGCCATCAAATGTAGAGATGATTTTATCTCGTAGATGATCGTAGCCACATCTACGGTACCATTTTACAAGGATGAGATCATTCATAAGAACCAATCCAATTTAAGAAAAAACATTAATTAAATAATATGAAAATTAGATGTCATAGCCTTGATTTTGGAAATGCAAAAATTTACTCTCGGTGACATGAATTAATACCACCTTGATGAAAACTATATTGTCCCCCATCAGGGACATAACAATAAACAATTGTGTGAGAAGTTATTGTACAACGTTAATGTAAAATATTGGATCCATAGGATTGAATAGGGACCTTGTATCGATATATGATGGGATCAAAATTAATTAAAACTGACATAGTGGATGATAATGGAATTAAAAAATTGAATAAGAGAAAAGGGTAGAAAAAGTGGAGGTTCGTGGGATGTTTTGGCATTGAGGAAAATTTAGCAAAAGAGGCTGAAATTTTCAGAAAAAGGAAAGAATTCAGATTAGTTGCACTGGTTGTACTCATGTTTTGGGTTCGAGGGTCCAAGAACATAGTTCTTGGAACTAGAAAGTCCACCATACTTCTTAGTTTCCAGAGTGTTAAACCGATTTGATTGGTTGAGATTGCTAAAGGTCTATAGATATTCTGCAGGACAAACCTATAAGAATAAAAATGGATCTTGGACAAACTACTTATTTACAAGTATTTTAAATGATTGTTTCAAATTTATGATTCAAATGAAAACTTTACGAATATGTTTCATAAAATTGTTACAAATTTGATTTATACTTACACTTTTCATTATACCTGTTTAGTGACGGCCAATTAAAAGCATTATGTAGCCCATAAGCGTCATGGCCAAACATCATATCACTAAGCCAAGTCACATATGTACTTGAATCGATGGTTTTGTCTTCTGTAAAAATGTTTTGCCATCAAAACTAAACCTCCACGTAACCATTCAATGACGCAATAAACACACGAGTCTAAGTGTCATCAATACAATATATTGATATAAAATTATCCTCTTTAATTATATTATACATATATATATATATATATATATGATTGTGTTAATTACTCAATTAATTAATGCTATCCCCATGGGAAGATTAGATCACGATAAAAAAATTCATATTTAAAACGTTGACTAAAATTTATTTTAATTATGTTCTACGCATTAGCTGCTGAATCGAAAGCATTCTTGATGCGATGAATGGCAGCTAACTATGGAACAATAAAACTGATTTCTTAATTTACAATCATCAACCGCAATTATGGAAGCCTTAAATTGATTTCTTGATTTCTTAATTATGGAACCCTAAAATTGTTGTTTAATTTGCCCATAATTTATACAAACTCTAACCAGAGCGGAGTCAGACACTGTCACGATAGTTCAAACATGTGAAAGGTTTCTCTTCGAATCAGAAGCTCCATATATAATAATAATAATAATATAAGTTCCATAAAAGTATTAATTATTCGCATTAAAATGTTTATTAGGATCAGAAAACGATATTCAAACAATATTTTGAAAAAAATCATTAAGTGATTTAGTTTCGGAAAATATATATTATAATATTTTTTGTAAAAATCATTTCAGTAAAATAAATAATCTACAAATTACGTATTCTAAATAAACATAATTGATAAACCTAATTTTTTAAATTTGTTATTTTAATAATATATAGTGATAAAGAATATATTGATAAACTATCAACCTCTTTAATTATATATATGATTGTGTTAATTACACAATTAATTAATGCTATGCCCATCGCAAGATTAGATCAGGATAAATAAAAATTCATATTTAAAACGTTGACTAAAATATCTGTTAATTATCTTCTACGCATTAACAGCTGAATCGAAAGGATTCTTGGTGCGATGGATGACAATTAATTATGGAAGCTTAAAAATGATTTCTTAATTTACAATGATCAACAGGAATTCTTGTTTAATTTGCCCACAGTTTGTACAAACCCTAACCAGAGCGGAGTCAGACACTGTCATGACATCCAACATATTCCAGACAATTGAAACGCTTCTCTACGAAGCAGACGCTCCATATATAGTAATAACAATAATATACGTTGCATAAAAGTATGAATTATTGACATTAAAATGTTTATTAGGATCAGAAAACGATCCAAAAGACCTATAAAGCTTAAATCACTCCCAACATCACAAACTACAACGAAAGGAAATTATCTAAAATGCATCGGAACGGACAGTAGGTGGCTACATGTGGAGTTATTTTACTTCCTTTTCGGATTCCTTCTTTTTGTGATGTTCATGGAAAACGTAGCCTCCTGCCCCCACTGCAACTGTTGCTGCGATCTCCTCCTGAATTTTGTGGCTGTGCGCCTTCTCTGGATCCTTCTTTGCTTGATGTTTCTCGTACTGCATACGGAATCACCCAATTAGTAACCCTATCAGACTATATGTCAACGCTATAAGCCCTACACAATTTCTTTTCGATTGACCTAGCGTACTATCGACTCACCACAAATTACAGGAATTCATATTTTATAAAATGGTTAGCCCCTTCGATTAAAAATCAATTGATCTCGTCACGAATAAAATTAGACTTAAGGAGAAAGAGATATATTTATAGTACCAGTGCAAACGTTCCAGCGGCGACTGCTCCGAGTTCCCCTAAATGCTCCATTCGCTTATGCTTCTTCTCCTCCTGCATCGCTTTCTCGTACGATGTCAAGTTCTGCGTCTCCTCTTCCTTGTCATGGTGGAAGTGATGGTGTTTGTTCTCAGACATGATGATCCTTTCAAAAGTTTCAGAGTACAATGGAATGGGAGGAAATTCAAAACGGAATAGAATTAGGTCACAATGGAATGGAAGGAAATGAATAGGCTGACATCTACAACCTCAGGACACGCAAATTGCTAAGCAGATTTGATTAGATGAGGGGAAGGTAGGGAAGAGGCGTTGTTTATATAGCGGAACCTCAAACTGCGTTGGTTACGGCCAGAATGGCTGGTGCAACCACATGGTCTTTTCTTATCCAAAAGAGGTGACAGCTGAGAAAGGTACGTTGTATCGAAGGTTCCTTTTATCATCTATGTGATATCCTGGGGAGGCCGGCCGCGGACCGTCGTTTCTAGTAACGTGGGCCTACACACTACACGGGACAGGTAGGTTCAGGATACACTGATTATTGTTTAGAAAAAGTAAAGTCGTTTTGATAACGATGGTGAGCATCTATAGTGTGCCATGATCCATCCACGGTATTTGTAATTTATTTTTTATTTTTAATTCCAAAATGGTTCCATCTCGATATGTGGCGATGTTATGTTAGTTTTGAAAATGTTCTCTGATATTTGTAATATTATTTTACTTACTGATCTTTTTTCCTATTTGACATCATGTGTGAGCAGTACATAATATGGAAGGAGGTTTTATCGATTTATAGCTCTAATCAGATACATTTAACCATTAATATTTGGTTTAAATATCATTAACCATGAATATTCTAATCTAAGTTGTTGGATTTCGATGACCAATAACCAAATAATTTAGTTAAATAAATTACCAATAATAACCAAATATAATTGAAATGGTTCGTGTGATATTTTATGATTTATCCTAAAAAGCATGTCACCTCTGTCCTCTTTCAACAATGGCGCGCGGGTCATTATCAGTGCGTCATTACTTCACAGATAAGATATTCCGGCACCTTCCTTCAAAGTCAAACTTAACCCCGGGTTTAGTAGAGCTGTGTAGGCAGAGATTGTGGAATTTCTGCGATGTAAAATCTTGACCTATGTATTGGCACCGGCCATTCCGGTAATTGCCGGCTCTATTCCGCACCATAGAGCATCTCTACTATTGTTTTTCTTGGAATTGAGGAGCTAGCAAAGGCAACAGTCTTCCCAATCTTCCCTCTATCTTGAGTATCTAGACACAATTGAGTGAGAAAGAAACAAAGACCTGGGTAGTTTCCCATTGAGGAGCTAGAAAAGGAAACCATATATATCATTGATCATTGTGGTCATGGGAAACTCACGCAATCAAGCAAGAAAATCAGCAAGGAAGCGGATACCCAATGAAATCCTTGAAGAAGAAGAAAAGAAATGACATGACCAATCAAAGACGCTCTATGGACACTCAACCAATTCCAATTGTTGAGGATGCCACGGTTCTTCCTTCCAATCCACATCAAGAAAGACAAAATCATTCGCTCGAGGGGTCTTCGGTCACCATATCAGTAGAAGAACGAGCACTGCATGGCACTGATCAAGGAGTAAAACGTAGGTGGACATTAAGGCCACCTGAAACCTTTGCAGATTTAATTGAATGTGGGTATACAAGTGATGAAGTTAGAGAGACATTGAATGCTCAAGGTATGCTAAAAGAAGACAATGTTGTTCAGACCACTCAAGAGGATTTACAATTGCCACCGTCTGACCATCAGGAAGACACGGAAGGACATGAAGCTCATGTTCAAATGCTAGATCGACTGGGTGATATGGTACAGGGTGCAATTCCAACCTCCCTACCTCCATTAGCAACTTCATGGCGAAGAACTCCAAAACGTATACAAATCGATGAAAGTCTCATTGGTTCGCTTGAAGGTACGTTGTCTAAACGCAATATTACATATCAAGCTCAACATATACTTGTCAACTATTTTGATTCTAAATGTGATAGAGATAAATGTAGATTATTTATATCATTGTTAAAATCTAGGTCTATGACTGTTGTTAGGAAAAAATTAAGGATAAAGATGATAAATAGTTCTAAACCAAGTTCTTATGTTGTCAGAAGTTTGGTAGATGCATTTAGTAATATTGGAAAGAAATCTCATTCAAAGGATCGCAATGCAGCTTGCCGTGTGTTGTCACAATCAATCGTGAAAAAAAGCACCAGGGCCATTCGCCTTCTTAAGCCTACATCCAAACTTGTAGGATTGGATATCAAAGCACTCCGTAGGTATTGTTCTAGAAGAGAACAGCTTGACTCTAGTGAAACAGATGTCTGGTCCTTCATTGGCAGGTTTCCACATTCCGATATGAAGCTAATTGATGCGGTAAAGGGACTGGTGCAAGAGTTTTGGAGTGACAATAGTAGACCTTCATCCAACCAAAAAGATGTACTAAAATTGAGAATGGGTTCAAGGGACCGTGAGCCCCACATTAAACATTTTCTTGACATGACACAAACAAAATTATATGAGGGGTTTAGGCATGAACATAATGAACCTAACTTGGGCGAAAGATCCTTCGAGAAATGCAAACCATGGTATGTTAAAATAAACACAACTCGTAACACATGTTGTTGTCGATATCACATTGAGTACGCTTATTATTATGATACATATATACATATATTGCATGTTTTGCATTACACTCTTGTGCAGGAATGCTCAACTACATTGCCACCGACATCATCTAGAGAGTTTATCCATAGCATCTTGTGTAGAAGGACAGAAGGTTGCACATTTTCTCAAAGGCCTTGCGTAGATGGGCATGACCAAGGTGTGGTGGAATGGCATTTTTGGACAAATGCACACATGTTACCGATGAGCATGAACTTGGGAGACATGAAGTGAACTTCTAGTCATTCAAATATGTCACGTATGATATCAGTGGAGGGAATGAAAGGAAAAAAATACAATTGGTCACCTCTTAGGTTAGCAAC
Source organism: Pseudotsuga menziesii (assembly GCA_001517045.1). Taxonomy (NCBI): domain Eukaryota; kingdom Viridiplantae; phylum Streptophyta; class Pinopsida; order Pinales; family Pinaceae; genus Pseudotsuga; species Pseudotsuga menziesii. Next base: position 72,064 of record LPNX010453050.1, read on the forward strand.
AAGTTTCTGAATAGTATTTTTTCCTATTGATATCTATTGCTACTTCATATATGTAACAACCTATTGATCTGTACATCTTTTTTGTTGATCTACTAGGTACTAGTATGCAACTTCATGGAGGAATTCTTTGAAAAGACTCAACAGTATGTAAAGCATGTACATGTGGCTCGTTGGCAAGACGAGCAATTTAGAGTGTGCAGGGATACATTTCCTATTGGAACTATATTATCAGTGGTCAATTTTGCAGAAAACTACACTCTTCAACCACAAAACGAGATTCAGAGTCAATATTATCACTCAGATGAGGTCAGCATAATGGTCCATATCACCTATAGACATGGGGCAGATAGTACTGAAGAGAACAAGGTAATATTGAAGGAGTATCACTTTTACGTAAGTGATGACAGGTGTCATGACTTGGCTTTTGTACAACATAGCTTTCAATTGTTCTAAACACACTTGGAGGATAACAATATACAGATGAAACAACATTGGATTTGGTCTGATGGTTGTGTGGGGAAATTCAAAAATTCTCGTGTCTTCCAATGGCTGTGTATTCTCCACAAGAGGCACAAGGTGCCACATATTTGGAACTATTTTGAGACCAGACATGGAAAAGGGGAACATGATGGAATAGGTGCATGCATCAAGACTTCATTAGGTAGGCAAGAGATGAAATTCACAACTATTTCACTCATCCAAGATGCAAAGACCATTGTTGCATGGTGTTCTTCAGTGATGGGGTAGGGAGCTAGAAGGCAAGAAGACCAATCATCTCAAAAAGCACATGTACATAGATATTTTTGGGAGGTGGTCGATGTAGATCGATCACACCTATATGAGTGCAAGACCATCCAAGGAACTCGTGCATTCCATTCAGTTAGGACGTCAGACAATGCTATAGTTAAAATGTGGACAAGAAAAATCTCTTGTTTTTGTTATCCATGTAGCAGTGGTGAATGGGACAACTGTGAATCCACATATTGGGTTGACAACTGCAATTGTGTATCACTCCCCATTGGCCGAGAAATAACTTCAGAATTATCCTAGTTGGAGGAAGGCCAGTCGAATATTTCACATGACCATGACCACATTTCAGATCTCATACAACCAGGTTCGACTATTATGTTAATCACTTTGAAATGTTTGATGACTAGTTGTGTTTAGTTAGTTGACTCCTAGGTCTGCACTTTATTTTATGCAGGGCACATATACGCATTGGTTGCCCCGAGAGTCAATTAATGGCACACTGACTACTGGCTGGCACATTGCTTGGATGGGAAGCAGACCCTCATTGTATCATTAATGACTCCGAGGGCAATGATTTTCCAATTGGGTCAATGGTTATCAAAGGGGAATATTTGACACAGGTTTCCCACGCATGAAAGAAAAAAGGTTATGTATTTGAAAGTTATAGACCATGTCAAATTGTATACCATTATACAAACTTAGTTATTGGCACAAAACTCTAGCTGCAAACAATGCTAAACAAGAACTCATCAAAGTAACGATACTCGTTGCCTTACTCCGAGCACAAGAGGCAAAAGGATACCATTTCTATTAGAGGTGATCCCAATGGTATAGTCGAATGACCACAGGTATGTGGTAGTCAGATATGTTGGTTTCATGGTCTCATTGATTATTTGCAGTTTGATACATTGAGCGCTTGATGTATTGATAAATTCAATAGACTTCTACAATGGATTTGTTGTATTATATTTATACTTACATGACTCATGCCTTATAGCCCAAGACCATTATCTACCACTCTATCTAGGATATGTCTTTTTCATTTTCCTTGAATCTCGAAGTTGATCCTATTAGGACATCTCCTTGAATCCGATAATTATCTCCTTCACTCCGATAATTTGTTTCTCCTGGGTAGGGATTCAACAGGTGTCCTTGAAAGCTTGTAGGAGGTGGGATTCAATGTGCGATAGAATGATGGTCATTGCTCGAATCGACGAACCATCAGCTTTGTTGGATTCAGGACATCAGGATAGTGCTAGGGAGGCCCTTTAATCTAGTTCCATGGATAAGAGACCATTTTTTGGTCAATTTTGGAAACTAGGGTTTTACTGAGTAAGTGAATATGAAATATTTGCACATGGGGGTCAAATTCACATATTGCTCAACTGTGAAGGTGTGGCTAGCGTTCCCACATAACACATGCCTAATCACACTTACAAGAACCACTGGAATCCTTTTTTGATGCACGGTTTCCATTCTATGCCCCGGGTAGGGATTCAACAGGTGTCCTTGAAAGCCTGTAGGAGGTGGGATTCATCATGCCATAGAATCATGATCGTTTCTCGTATCGATGAAACATCAGCTCTGTTGGATTTAGGACATCGAGATAGTGCTAGGGTGGCCCTCTAATCTGGTTCCATAGACAAGAGACCATTTTTTTGGTCAATTTTGGAAACTAGGGTTTTGCTCAGTAAGTGAATGTGAAATATTTGCACATGGGGGTCAAATTCACATATTGCTCGACCATGAAGGTGTGTCTAGAATTCCCACATAAAAAATGCCTAAGCATGCTTGCACAAACCACTGGAAGCCCTTTTTGATGCATGGTTTCCATTCTATGCCCTGGGTAGGGATTCAACAGGTGTCCCTGAAAGGCTGTAGGAGGTGGGATTCAATGTGCAATAGAATCATGACTGTTGCTCGGATTGACGAACCGTTGGCTCTGTTGTATTCAGGACATCAAGATAGTGCTAGGGTGGCCCTCTAATCTAGTTCCATGGACAAGAGACCATTTTTTTGGTAAATTTTGGAAACAAGGGTTTTGCTCAGTAAGTGAATGTGAAATATTTGCACATGGGGGTCAAATTCACATATTGCTTGACCGTGAAGATGTGGCTAGTGTTCCCACATAACACATGCCTAAACACGCTTGCACGACCCATCGAAATCCCTTTTTTATGCACGATTTCCATTCTATGCCCCAGGTAGGGATTCAATAGGTGTCCCTGAAAGGCTGTAGGAGGTGGGATTCAATGTGCCATAGAATCATGACCATCAATCAGATCGATGAACCGTTGGCTCTATTGGATTTAGGACATCGGGGTAGTGCTAGGATAGCCCTCTAATCTGGTCTGATGGACAAGAGACCATTTTTTTGGTCAATTTTGGAAACTAGGGTTTTGCTTAGTAAGTGAATGTGAAATATTTTCACATGGGGGTCAAATTCGCATATTGCTTGACTGTGAAGGTGTGGCTAGCATTCCCACATAACACATGCCTAAACACGCTTGCATGAACCACCAAAATCCCTTTTGGATCCACGGTTTCCATTCTATGCCCCGGGAAGGGATTCAACAGGTGTCCCTAAAACCTTGTAGGAGGTGGGATTCAACGTGCCATAGAATCATGGCCGTTGCTCGGATCGATGAACTGTCAGCTCCGTTGGATTCAGGACATCGAGATAGTGCTAGGGTGGCCCTCTAATCTGGTTCCATGGACAAGAGACTATTTTTTTGGTCAATTTTGGAAAATAGGCTTTCGCTTAGTAAGTGAATGTGAAATATTTGCACATGGGGGTCAAATTCGCATATTGCTCGACCATGAAGGTGTGGCTAGTGTTCCCACATAACACATGCCTAAACACACTTGTACGAACCACCGGAAGACCTTTTTGATGCATGGTTTACATTCTATGCCCCGGGTAGGGATTCAACAGGTGTCCCTGAAAGCCTGTAGGAGTGGGATTCAACGTGCCATAGAATCATGACCGTTGCTCAGATCGATAAACCGCTAGCTCCATTGGATTCAGGACATCGAGATAGTGCTAAGGTGGCCCTCTAATCTAGGTCCACGGATGAGGGATCATTTTTTCGGTCAATTTTGGAAATTAGGGTTTTGCTCAGTAAGTGAATGTCCAATTTCTGCACATAGGGGTTGGCTTTGCAAATTCCTTGACCATGAACATGTGGCTAGTGTTCCCACATGGAACCTGCCTAAACACACTTACACAACCCACCGAAATCCCTTTTTGATGCACGGTTTCCACTCTATGCCCCGGTTAGGGATTCAACGGGTGTCCCTAAAATCCTGTAAGAGGTGGGATTCAACGTTTCATAGATTTATGACCGTTGCTCGGATCAATGAACCGTCATCTCCGTTGGATTCAGTACATTGGGATAGTGCTAGAGTGGCCCTCTACTCTGGGTCCATGGACAAGGGATCATTTTTTTTTGTCAATTTTGGAAAGTAGGGTTTTGCTTAGTAAGTGAATGTGAAATTTTTGCACATAAAGGTCAGCTTGAAGGCGATTGTAGATCTTCCCCTCATCCAAGAGATGTGAGCATTTGTACAATGAAATGCAGGAGGAGTCAATGCCATTACATCAGTAACCATGTAATGGAACATGTTTATGTTTAGAAACAAGCGGCCATTATATTACGCCATTATTACAAAATATATATATCTTCACACTACGAATGCTTTGAATAATACTCCATAAACATGAATTTATAAAACAAGATTCAGAACAGTACTTCTCTAATCATTTTAAACTATAATAAAATCACACATAACTTTCATCTCTTTCAAAGTTTTTACTCGAGTTCATTCATCAAATGCCATGTACATTAACAAAATGATAAAATAATGTGCAGGACATACATAATGTGTAGGATATAGTCATAACCATTATTTTGAATCAACCTTATAATACTCGGATACTTTTAGGTTTGATGTGTATCCCATGTATTCGTTAGATGAAATACATCATGCCAAACAATAATTTTATTTATGTAGACCACACTAGTGCATCACTTAGGTGTTTCAACTTAGTGCATCCTTTAAACGTTTGTTAGGTTGTTATGTGGGTAAGGTGTTTTTGTATTCCACCAAGTTGGATCAGTTGCTTAGCTGTGCTGGGTGCTTATGTGTATTAGGTATGTTCCATATTTGTGAATACAATTTGACATTGTTAATATAACATTGTATATGCAATTGGATTGTGGTAAAAATCAATTAAAATGTACATTTTTGTCATTACATAATATTGTAATTGTGCATTGTTCTCAAATTTATAACTAATATCTCCATGCAATCGTAAAATCTATAAAAAAAATGGGAACATTACACATAGAAACTATCTTCGCCACATGTGTATAATCACACTTAAAAGATTGAACCATGAATATCTCAAGAGCCTTGATATGAAATATTTTTTATATCATGAAAGTTCACTACTACATTTCGACCAAAAATCCGACGGCCGTATTGTCGGATTTTCGACACTTCCCTGTCGCATGTACGACACTATGATTTTTTTTAAGCGTTGGTGGCTTGCCGTCGGTTATCCGACATCTCCCAAAGATGTCGGTTAAGCGACAGATCAGTTTACCATCGGTTGAATGTAAAGCGTCGGTTATCCGACGTCTAATTCATATAAAACTTGAAACAGATCGTCGGTGAAGCGTCGGATAAGCGACGGAGATTAGTGGTTTTTTTAAAAATTGCTTAACATACCGTCGCTTAACCAACGGATATTAGTGCATTTTTAAAAAAAATTGATTAATAGACCGTCGCTTAACCGACGGATATTAGTGCCTTTTTAAAAAAATTGCTTAACATACCGTCGCTTAACCGACGGATGTTAGTGGTTTTGTAAAAAAAAATCGTTTAACAGATCGGCTTACATCATTCTCTGCAACCACTACGGGATGAGAGACTGGTCTAGGAAACATGGAATAGCCGGCCCTCTCGATCTTTTTAGAAACCCTAAGAGTTCTCAATTTCAGCTTATATTTCTCTTGAATTGCTAATGCACTTTGCAATTCGGCAATGACTGTATTTATTCCACTTATCTGGCTTTCAAGTTTCTCCAACTCGGTGGCAGTTTCGCCCATCTTTCGCTTGAAAGTCTCTTCAATCATCGCATTTTCTTGGAGTCTTTTCTGATAAGCTTCGTATTCCACGTGAGTTTCATTAACGTATTCAAAAATTTGTTTATTATTGAGCATTTCCTCATCCTTAATGCCAGATTGTCTGAGGAAACAAATTTCTCCAAATACTTTCTCTACAAATAAACTTCCTCGTTGTCTAACTGCAGCCTTGATCTGCTCAATATGGGTTTTGCAGTTAATTACCTCATCAAATGCACTTTTAGACAAAGACGAATAAGAGTTGACAAGTTCTTTCACATTCTCAAGGCTCTGCTTATAACCAGCTTTCAACATTTTCTGTGTTTCAATTTTCGATTTGAGCTCTGTAATCACTAAATTAATCTGCTCAAGATAAGGATTGCCTCTCCCGGCATCCATTTTACTTTTTCTCTCATAAACTTTTACATTAGGCACTTTGGACTTGCTGGCGTTTCTCAAACTGCTTCTTGTTTTCCAGTGGATTCTGCTCATGAAGACTTCTGACATCCTCTTTGAACCAGCAATTCTTCCCTCATCTATTTTCATCGTTTGGCCTTTCATTGGATTCAGGTTTCTACAAACACCAGCAATACCATACGCTCAGAGATATCAATATATCATATACTTTAATACTGGCATAAGCTGAGAGATATCAAGCTATCATATAATTTAATGGCATTTAAGTACCACAACTAGAACATACGGCTTCAAACTAGCAACGATTAGAATTTAGAGGTTACTAGTTGATGGGATATGACTCAAACTTCCAAACATCCTTCACTTTGCATAATTTATGTTAGTCAATCAAATTACTGTAATTTGAAGTCATTGATGTCTTACAGAAACACCATTAAAATAACTGACACTCATAGAAATGAAAGGTATTCATCAGCCGAACTTAAGACTGATATCTAAAAGTCTGTGCAGTCTCTAAGGCGCTCCTAAAACATTCAGCGTGACCGTATAAACAGTGTTAGACATATAAGTTGAGCTCCGATCATCTAGTTAAGTTTCAGTTATCTGTTTACATAGTTTTCATCACTGAGTTCAGTTGAGTGAGTCACGTTGAGTTTAGTGAGCACACTTTGTTGTTTACGAGGTTGCATGTAATTCGTTTTGCTTTATTAATAAACAATCTGTCCGTGAGTGGTGTGTGTTAACTCCAAATCTGTTCTGCTCATTTGCTGCTCTCTGTCATTTCGTTTTCTGTTCTGTTCCTCTGTTTCTTTTCTGCAGATTAATTTCTTCATGGTATCAGAGCAGGCTGAAGATCCAGCCTCTGTCCATCTTGCCGAATTGCAAAACGTTTTAGGCTGAAGATCCAGCCTCTGTCCAGCAAAACATTTTCCAACAAGCTCTGTAAGAATTGCAAATCTTTTTTTTCTCTGCAATTCGTTTTTCCAAAATACCAAGTAGATTCTATTTCTTACAGCAGAAAATCTGTTAAAGGAGCCGCCAGTATATATTTTTTGAGCAGAAAATGGCTAGTATGAGCAACCAAGATCTCATGCAAGCACCTGTTTTGAACGGGTTGAATCATAGCACAAAGAGTCTGAAAGATAAAAGTCCATTTGAGGCATGGACTGGTAAGAAACCGGATATATCTCATTTCCGTGTTTTTGGGTGTGTTGCATATGCCCATGTTCCTGATGACCTTCAGAAGAAGTTGGATAATAAAAGTGAGAAATGCATTTTTGTTGGGTACAGTGAACAGTCAAAAGCATATAGACTGTATAACCCAATAACAGAGAAGTTTATTATTAGTAGAGATGTTAAGTTCCAAGAAGACAGAGCTTGGGATGACAAGGTCACAAGCAGCTTTGTTCCATTAGTTGATACAAATGAACCAGTGATAGAAGAACAGCAAATTCCACCANATTATTAGCAGAGATGTTAAGTTCCAAGAAGACAGAGCTTGGGATGACAAGGTCACAAGCAGCTTTGTTCCATTAGTTGATACAAATGAACCAGTGATAGAAGAACAGCAAATTCCACCAAGTACTCCAGATTCTGTGCCAAGAAGACTAGTAGCACAAGATCCAACTAGTGATTCAGATCAAACCATTGCCTCCATGCAAAGGCAAAAGACAAGAAGTCTCCATGATTTGTATGAGCATACTCAGCCATTAGATTTGGATGCACTTTATGCATTCATAACATATCAACCAGAAACATATGAAGAAGTAGCCAAAGAAGAAGCATGGATAAATGCCATGGATGAAGAGATTGAAGTCATTGAGAAAAATGACACTTGGGATCTTGTTGATCTCCCTGAAGGAAAGAAAAGCATAGGTGTAAAATGGGTGTACAGATCCAAGTTCAATGAAAAAGGAGAATTTCATAAGCACAAGGCCAGATTAGTTGCAAAAGGGTATGTGCAGCAGCATGGAATTGACTATGAGGAAACATATGCCCCTGTAGCCAAACTTGATACAGTTCGAGCAGTATTGCTTGTTGCAGCAGAGAATAGATGGCCTGTTTATCAAATGGATGTGAAGTCAGCGTTTCTAAATGGCATCCTAAATGAAGAGGTATATGTTGATCAACCTCCTGGTTATGAGATCAATGGCAGAGAACAGATGGTGTATAAGTTGAAGAAAGCATTGTATGGCTTAAAGCNGAATCCTAAATGAAGAGGTATATGTTGATCAACCTCCTGGTTATGAGATCAATGGCAGAGAACAGATGGTGTATAAGTTGAAGAAAGCATTGTATGGCTTAAAGCAGGCTCCTCGATCATGGTACAGTCGCATTGATGCATACCTCATCAAAAATGGATTCATCAAAAGAAAAAATGAGCCAACCTTATATATCAAGAAGGATCAACATGGTAAAATGTTAATTATTTGCTTATATGTAGATGATATGATTTACACTGGCAATTTGGAAATTGATGAATTCAAAGCTGTTATGGAAAAAGAATTTGAGATGACTGATCTCGGTTTAATGAAGTATTTCCTTGGTATTGAAGTAAGTCAGTTAGAATCAGGCATGTTTATCAGTCAGTCAAAGTATGCATCAGATTTGTTGAAAAGGTTCAAAATGCTTGAATGTAAGGCTGCAGCTACTCCTATTGTTTTAGGCACCAAGTTGAGCAAAAATGATCAAGGAAAGTCCATTGATCAAACTCTGTATAAAAGGCTAGTGGGCAGTCTTATGTACCTCACCGCCACTAGACCAGACATAATGTTTGTGGTAAGTCTTATCTCTAGATTCATGGAGTCACCAAAGGACTCTCATTGGCAAACTGGTAAAAGAATTTTGCGGTATGTGGCTGGAACAGTTGATTATGGTTTATGGTATCCTTCAGATTCAGAAAGTTATTTAGTTGGTTTTACTGACAGTGATTTTGCAGGAAGCATTGATGACAGGAAAAGCACTTCCGGTTATGCATTCAAATATGGATCAAGTCTGATCTCTTGGGCATCAAGAAAACAACCAGTTGTTACATTGTCTTCCGCAGAAGCCAAATATGTTGCAACAACTTCCGCAGCATGTCAAGCTGTTTGGCTAAGAAGGTTAATGAGTGATTTATCACCAAATAAATTGGAGCCAACTCCAATATATTGTGACAACAGTTCTGCAATTACATTGTCCAAGAATCAAGTCTTCAACAAAAAGAGCAAGCACATTGATATCCGTTATCATTTTATTCGAGAATTGGTAAATGAAGATGTAATCACTGTAAAATTTTGTAAATCAGCAGATCAGCAAGCTGATATCTTCACAAAGCCTTTGGGCACATAAACATTTGTATCACTCAGATCTAAGCTGAGTATTGTTAGTGTTGATGACCATCGAGCTCCAACTTAAGGGGGTGTGTTAGAAAAATAAGTTGAGCTCCGATCATCTAGTTAAGTTTCAGTTATCTGTTTACATAGTTTTCATCACTGAGTTCAGTTGAGTGAGTCACGTTGAGTTTAGTGAGCACACTTCGTTGTTTACGAGGTTGCATGTAATTCATTTTGCTTTATTAATAAACAATCTGTCCGTGAGTGGTGTGTGTTAACTCCAAATCTGTTCTGCTCATTTGCTGCTCTCTGTCATTTTGTTTTCTATTCTGTTCCTCTGTTTCTTTTCTGCAGATTAATTTCTTCAAATAGACATAATGTGCACTGCAATCGATAGTGTAAAGGCGAGGGAAGCACATCTAGATGGACTGATCAAAAAGTACATTTTAGTATTAATATCAATGAATCTAAAGAGTGGAGTGGACATTTCTTAATTTTATTTAATTCTGGTACGAAAAAGCCCGCTCTGAGACAGAATTATAAATATGAACGATCTTCTGGGACTGCAATCAGGATTCAGGTAGTTTCGTTTCAGTTACTATTTTTCAAGAAGCGTCGCTGCCCAAGTACCAGTACCAAAAAATTGCAGAAACACAGAAATGCCCCGGAAACTTCTAGGAAACACCCAAGTGCCCTGAGGACCATGGTATGGGAATTCTAAAACACACTAATTTGAACAGTGCCAGTTTGGTTTTGGTTGGAGGGGCTTCATCCATACATTTTGTAAGGGGGCATGCAAGTTCAATTGATTAACACTGTTTTACAGTATTGACAGTTGGCTTTATCTTGTGTGCAGTGAAGATGTTCGATCATTCTTGGTTGTTAAAGGTACCCCATACCCGTCATTAGGCTCCTATGAGGTAAACAGATCATTTTTGTTTAAAAGTTCCTATTAGAGGTAGTTTTAATCTCTTTGTCAAAAATATAAGCATATGGACACCATCATTTCTTGACTGAAAGGTACTATTGCTGCTGTTACAATACAATTTGCTTGGGCTAGAAATAGTTGTCTTGACATTAGTGTTAAATCATTTTCACTTTGCAAAAACAAAAGTAACTTGGAAGTTGCCTATGTCATTAAAGTGTTTATCAGTGAAGGGGCATCTTGATCATCTGAATGAAGATAATTCAAAACAGGAAATGAATCAACAACCCTTGATGCGACCAATCAGTGCCCACTGGGATTGTGGCCTTCAACTCCAATTACCTGGATAAAATGCAATAAAATCAGTCATGCTTCTTTGTCAGAAGCTCACAAACAAGTTTACTGCCAATTACTAAATGAAAGCCAGAAACTGGTATCCATTCAATATGGATTTTGTGGAGAAAGAAAGCATAGGATTTACCTCACCAGGAAATAAGGAAAAGTCAACCAACTTGTGGAGGTCAAGCCTTACCCTCTGGCCTCCAGAGTATTCAGCACTGATAACACAATGGAAGTTAAAAATTAGGAATATCTTCATAGAGCATTGCAGTTTTTCCTTTATTTTTTTCATTTTTTGGGGTGTGGTTACTTCGTGTATGTTTTTGTCTGTACATATGTGCTATACAGTGGTCAGACTTGGTCAGATTTTGATTCTGTGTGTACTCCTCATTGTTTTTCTTATGTCCATGGAATTATATTTTCAATTTAAATGAAACCTTGAAAGGACTGCAATAATGTCTGATCCACCAACCTACCTTCAAGAAAAACAGACTTGTCATTCAGATGGCCCTCTCCATCGCAACAAACCAACCCCACAACAAAGACACTTTCCTGTCATCAGACAGCTAATGTGAAATGGAGATTTCTGAAGATTTATTATACCTAAAAGTTCATGCGAAAAAACTAATAGAACCTACACCCTCTAAAATAGGCACATGTATTCTTAAGATCATAATAGCAATCAATTCATAATGAAATAAAAAACATTAACAAATCTTGCAATAGAAATAGGCATTCACCTGTGATGCAAGAGCAACATGATTGAAAACATTCCGAGTTTCCTTGGAAGCCAATGCAGAGGCAAATTTCTTGATCTTTCTCTCTAGATATTCAAACTGAGACACCAGATGCTCCAGTTATGAAACAACAACATCAGTAACAATTCATTGTGCAAGGTGTTGTGCTTCGACAGAGTGCTTAGACCATGGAACTTACCTTGGAGAATAAATTCAAGCATCGAAGAAGTTTATCAAAGTATAATGATTTTAAGTACCTTGTTTTCAATGTCATCATACATGAAACGGCATCCTGGACTAGGTGATGTGCCTAAAATTTGTAGAGAACAACTTTTGACTTCTGGCATCTTTCTGATGAGGTAATCTTCATATTGTGGCTCAGCTCTTTGCCCCACTATATTATCCAAAATACGTTCATTAAAGACAAACTGCACCACACACTTACTGGACCGATTCTCAAAAGGAGTAACAGAACCGGGACTACTTAGAACCTTTGACCCTTGTTTCCCAGTAGAAAGCCTTCTATTTGTACCAGGAGTTCTAATAACAGATGATGGGGAAAACAAGTCAGGTGTACTTTGTGTAGTGGAAACATCTGATTTTTTAACTGGAGTCTGCAGCAGTTTATCTTCATAACTTTCATGTTCATCATTCAGAAACCTACAGATACAGCACGGTTAAGATAATGTAACCAAACAGTTGGGGGTAG